>WHYT01014183.1:20085-90508 GCA_009806455.1 Tetrax tetrax
TTTTTTTTTTTTTTTTTTTTTTCTGTGAGAATGTTACAAGTTTTCAGAAGAAAAGGGAGTGCTTTTGAGTTATATGAAGGAATAACTGGCTTCCAAAAATGTGAGCAGAAAATGGTTTTAAAATCTGAATTCTGAATTGCTTACCTCTAGCTGCTTTGGGTAGCCTTTCCTTTACACAGATTCTTGTCATCCACAGGTGTCAAGGAAGAGAATAAAAATAGAGTAAAATTGAGATTCAGGTAATAAAATTGAGATTCAGACAAAATAAATTATTTATCTAAGGATCTACACTTAGGCCAATGATGCGTGTAGAAACAGAATACCAATCCTTGCAAGTATCTGCTGTCTGAAATAGATTATATGGCCACCTGATATTTCCCATTGTGTCATCCTCTTGCCTGGATTCAAGAGGAGAGAACTGTCCCCTACTGTTTAACTATTGCCATTTCCCAGAAACAGCCTCTGGAAATCCACAATTGAAACTTTAACCTGCCTTTTTTTTCCCGTATAGTGAGTGATTCAGTCCAGTAGGATCTGATTGTATGGCAGTCTTCAAAAGAAGCTACAAATTGCATTGGCCGAGTAAATAGATGTAATGTGTCAGATGCTTAAACTAAGAATACACACAGAACCCTGTGTTCAGAGCTTAGTTATGCTGTGCAACCTAATTGAAAAAAAAGTATCCTAAAGTTCTTCCAGTGAAATCTGTATGGATCCTGGACTGTCTGGAAGGTAGATACTAATTGACAACAAGACCAGTGTGTGGCAGACTGGACACCCCAAGGAACATACCTGTTCTGGTAAAAATAAGGCTGTGAGATAGAAGTTATGATGTCTGCCTTGACAGCAGACCCTTTGGATCACAGATGTAAGAGAAGCTTGCAAAGTTCTGTCCTTTCAGAATGTGATTTTCAAAGTGAATCTGTCACCAGCTGTCACAAATGCATTGAAGACTGTGACAAAGTACCTTTTACTGGATTTTTTTTTTTTTCATGCTCTGGGGAAGTAAACAACTAGTTGCTATACCTGTCATCTGTTTGTCACCATTCTCTAATAGAAGGCTTTACTGGCAGGAGGAAGCAGACCTTTTGCTGAAGACCCCCTTCATCTCTCTCTCTCTCTAGCATCCTCTGGAAAAAGATGCTACCCTGTTGGCTTTTGGGTGGCATAGAAGGAAGGCAAAAGGCTGTGCTAACTAAAAGAGTTTGTCCAAATATTTTGAAGTGAGTTCATAAAATATTTTGTTTTCAGGGTAAATTCTCATACTAATATGCTGCTGGCAGATTTTCTTATTATGAGAAGTCATTCCATCCTCTGGAGATGTGACGTATGTGATGTAGCCCCATGGGGAATGCAAAAATGCTTCATTAGAAGGGGCTCCTCAAGCAAAGATGTACCAACTCCACCTTGACCTGTATAATAAAATTGTCAGCCAGTTGCTTAGATGTACATTCTGTTTTCTCCTTGTTGCCTACCTCTTCTCAGAAAACAGCAGCCTGCAGTTCTAAACATACTTTCGTGGGGAACAGTTTTGTCATTTCTATTGGCAATACAATTCTTCTAACCAGGAGAAAAAAAGTCTTGCATCACAATTAAGGACCTTTAATTTCTATGCAGATCCTACTGAATCTAGCCCTCTAATTCAGCAAATGCTTCCCAGAATATTCTCTTCCAGAGAAAAACAAAGCAAAATCACACCCTCACGAGGGATTGTTGTTCTATGAAGACATAATTTTAAAGTGAGTTAATCGCAGAATTCGTGCTGCTTTTTTGCCTAGTTCTGCTCACTAACTCAAGCTAGCAGTTGAATAGCAGGTATATCTGTTAAAATAGAGATCAAATGTTTTGTGTTTCTTTGGGGAGAGAATGAAATATGGCACACACATTTATTCGTGCTACACTCCTAAAATTGGCTTGTTCAGCTGTCTAATCGGGTAGCTCTGAGTGAGTTCAGCCACTGATGATTTGTTCAACCAACTGTATCAAAACAAAAAAACTGTTCCACAAATACATAACTTGGATAGAAAGCACAAAGTTTATTTACTTTCAGGTCATATTTATTTCAATTTATTCCCAAGATTTTGAGGGTTTCTGGGAGCTCAAGAAAGTATTTCCAAACATTGTTTTCATAAATCCTGGAAAACATTATTCTTCCACTAAAAATTCATGCTGAAAAGTTTTTCTTTTGTTATTTTCTATTTATCATTATTGTCCAGCTTTAAAAAGAAACGATCAAGTCGGGAACATCAGCAGGTAACGCAATTGGCCAAATTTGCAGCATAGGTACAGAAATAATGAAAATAAACCATGAACCTCTCACTAACCAGCCAGAGATTGAATGATTATTTGTCCTAGCTAAAATAACATATAAAAAATAAACTGAGAAAGGAAATCAAAATTAAAAGCTTGTAAACTAATATTGCACTACCTCCAGGAAGAATATTATTCATAAAGCATTTCTGAATAGGTTTGCTTGATGATCCAGTCTAATCATTAGTCTGGATAGGGTGCTGTTAATTGATTCCTGATAATTAATTTGTTCTTAAAGCATGAATAGTGCTCTGGGTGCTTAACAATCCAGGTGGCTATAAAGCTGAGGTACCTGCTGTGAGGAGGTTTATGATCTAATTATCTAAAAGTAATCTCTTCTAGGATCATGATGCCAAAAAAGTGCAATCTTTATCATGCTCCATTTTCATTTTTCTGTTTAGTGGCTCAGAAATGGTGAAGAGTTAACCATTCTTTGCCACATAGATATAGAAGAAATTACAAAATTCTTTCTGTATTCTTCAGGTCATCAGTTTGGGAGTGACTGAGAGCATCACTAGTCATCCTCTATAGTAATATTCAGTGTATGAGAATGGAAAAGGAACAGCAAAGTTCCTTGTTGCTAGTGGAACATGGTATTCTTGATGGTATGTGCATGAGACCTCAAAAATGACCCAGTGCTGACTGTGGTGATCTGAGTGAGCTGAAAATAATCTCTTGTTGTCCTCTCATATGAAGTTGGAGATCTGGAGGATTTTCTGTGAACTAAACATCTACAAAGCCTACATTTAAGAAACCAAACCCAAAACAAACAAAAAAAAAAACATGCTTCCGTGTGGCTCTGGAGTTTGGACTATTGCAGTTTTAAATCTCATCTGGATGTTGCTGCACTGCCACTGATTTCAGAGCATATATCCACTGACAGCTTGAGTACACATCTCATCTTGGTTTTCTGGCTTCAGCAGAAGCATCATATCAAATAATTTGATTGGACTACCAGTATCCATGTCTGTAAAGGGCAGCTCAGGCTGATAAGCTACCCTCATACATCTATGTCCCCTTCCTGGTATGTTGCATCATGAACTACTCTTGCCTCTTAACTCAGTATCCATATCTTCAGGTCATATAGATACAGGCCATTACCAGAAGCAGAAGACCAATTTGAAGCCATTTGTAGCCTTCATGTTACTGATCTAGGACAGCTTTTGAGTCCATGAATGACCCTGTTGTGGCATCCTGGCTGCCATGCTCCCGCAGCTAATGGTGGCTGGATTTGCACTGTGGGTCTTCTCCCTCTGCTGCCCACTGAGTTGTCGAGAATGCAAGGAAGGAAACACTAGTGTGATTGCACTGCCCGCAAAATTTGTATTGAATACAAGTGGCTGCAGAGCTTGCAGATTCAACACGCCACCCTCTAGAAGAAAGCTTGTGTCTGCCCTGTAGCAACAGCACATGTACTTCAGGATCCCAACTCCCCTTTCCACTCACCTCCTTCTAGTCTACACAGATTTCCCAAGTATATGGCTCATATATGGCCATATATTAAAATACTAAGGGACAAATGTGCCATCTGGGTAGATTAATCAAGAAGCATACTGTTTATTCATCTGGAAAGGACTGGTGAAGCTCAGGGCAGGGTTTATCACTAACATTCTGAGTTACAGTGAGTACATATGTGACATATATTTAGAATCCATCACTCTGCATTTCAGACCAAGCCAAAAGAACCTTTCTTTAGCAACACTATCTATGCCTTGCAGTACTAGGCCATCACATGACCGTTTTTTTCAGGTTGAAAAAATGCTGAACCTGGTAGCAAAAGTATGTGGGCTTGGTTACAGGTTTTAAAAGGGCTTACTCTGAGAGATGGGCTTAATGCCAGTGTCAATATTGTAGCATTCTAGTTTGCCACCCACCATCTTTGTGAAGAAGAACAAAGGGCTCTCCAGGTCCTCTTCATGGAACCCGGTGGAATAGCCTGCCTCTCCTGAAGAAAAAATGAGTCCATGAAACAGCATGTTCACACATCTCCCAGAAGTAAGATGCTTTCAAACATCTGGATTTACATGTCTGTACACATTTAGGTTTTATAGAATCATAGAATGATTAGAGTTGGAAGGGACCTTCAAAGGTCATCTAGTCAACCCCCCCTGCAAGGAGCAGGGACATCCCCGACTAGATCAGGTTGCTCAGAGCCTCATCCAGCCTGGCCTTGAACATTTCCAGGGATGGGGCATCCACCACCTCTCTGGGCAACCTGTTCCAGTGCTCTACCACCCTCAGTGTAAAAAAAAAATTCCTAATATCTAATCTAAATCTACCTCCCTCTATTTTAAAACCATTACCACTTGTGCTATCACAACAGGCCCTACTGAACAGTCTCTCCCTGTCTTTCCTGTAGGCCCCCTTGAGGCACTGGAAGACCACTATAAGGTCTCCCTGGAGCCTCCTCTTCTCCAGGCTGAACAGCCCCAACTCTCTCAGCCTGTCCTCATAGGAGAGGTGCTCCAGCCCTCTGATCATCTTCATGGCCCTCCTCTGGACCCTCTCCAACTGGTCCATGTCCTTCTTATGTTGGGGACTCCAGAACTGAACACAGTACTGCAGGTGGGGTCCCACCAGGGCAGAGTAGAGGGGGAGAATCACTTCCCTCGACCTGCTGGCCACGCTCCTCTTGATGCAGCCCAGGATGTGGTTGGCCTTCTGGGCTGCAGGGGCTCATTGCCTGCTCATGTTGAGCTTCTTGTCCACCATCACTCCCAAGACCCACTTCTCAGGGCTGGTCTCGATCCATTCTCCACCCAGCCTATACTTGTGCCTGGGATTGAGATGACCCACGTGCAGGACCTTAAACCCTCCCTTAAATCTTATTACCTTAAATTATTACCCTCTAGTAAATAAAACTTACTTCTCTTCCCTGTCTCCCATTCTCTTTGGTTTCCTCTGGCAATTTCGATTTCTAAGCAGATCAAACTCCCAAAACATCTTGCATCATACTAAAAACCTGAACTTGAGCATAAGAAACCCTTCTAACATGTACCCTGAACTTTACTACTCCCTCTTTAGTCAGCACAGTAAAATAGTTCAATGCTGTATCCAATGTAAATGTACTTCATCTAGCTGACCTAAAGTTGGCTTGTTTTCAGTTATTCTCATTTTGGATCGTTAACTCAGCTACTACTTCACAAGTTGTCAAACAACTGCTCAAGCAGAAAAATATCTACAATATGTTTGCAGAGTTAAACATTATTTATTGTTAGTGGGAAGCTGCAAATCAATTCACTTCATTCTCAGCAAAAAAAAAACCCCAATGGCAGTGTGTACACCGTCATCTTGAAGTGCTCTTAGTTTTGCACAGGGATCCTTCTCTCTGCTAATTGTCCACATTGCTTATCTGCAGGTACATATGTAGGCACTGTCTGCTGTTTCCTATTGTCCCTCTTGGGTGAAGGAGCTCAGCTGCAGGAGAAGAACCTGAGAACTCTTGGTTCCTATCCTTACAGGCAGTATGGGTGCAATTACACCTGGTTTGCCCATAGACCTCTGAAATACCACAGTAAGAATTGTATGATCCTCAATGCTTTCCAAAATGTCCTGATCCTGAGCACCTGACACCCAGATTCTGGACAACCCAGAGGCTCTCAGAACTAGTGATAATTTGTGTTCATTCCCAGATGGATTTGAGTGATCAGGTGAACATGATGCAGCACTCAACCTTTGATTTGATAACTTTAAAATTCCTAGAATATGAGTACCAAGAGAATATGCCTGTGCAGCTGTGTGGAAGCAGGCTTTAACCCCTGCCCAGGTACCCTGATTTTTCATGAAGCCAGTAGCCATGTGACTACAGGACTCCTCTCCTACTGCTTCCATGGATCTATGCCTGCAAGAAGAAATACATTATTTTTCTTTGCAATCAGATCACAGATCCAACTTGCAGAACAGATCCATAGAAAGCTGTGAGGGGAGGGGAAAGTATCTAACAGAGAAATACAGAAAGGATGGCAAAGCAGAAACAAGCTTTTCTTCTGCTTCCTGTCCTGGTTCTGGCTAGGATGGAGTTAATTTTCACCTGTGCTGGGAGAAGAACTAGAGCTGGTGGTCCCTGTGGCTGGGGGATACAGCTGGGATAGTTTACTAATTAGCCAACAGCTGGGATAAGTTTACCCAAATTAGCCAAAGGGCTATTCCATACCCTGTGACATCTGCTCAGTGTATCAGTGAGGAGGGTGCTGAAGGGAGTCTCCTGTTACTTGGGAGGCATCAGGACCCACTGTGAGCTACTGTACTGTAAATTATGTGCTTCGGTGTTTTCTGTTATTGGGTTTGGTTTGTTTGTTTTTCTATCTCTGTTTTGTTTTCTTCTGTTGTTCTCTTAAACTTCTTTTTCATTTCAATCCACAAGTTTTGCTTTCTTTTCTTTACCAATTCTCCTCCCTGTCCCACTGGAGGGTGGGCGGAGTGAGCAAGAGACTGTATCTTGGTCCTGAGCAGGGCTAAACTACTGCCCTAAACTGAGAACACATGAAATTACAGCCTCAAGTGCTTAGATCTGTGGGAGTGATGAGCACAAACAGAGCTTACCACTTACCTGCAAATCGTGTTTGTAGATATCTGTGATGGGTTTGCTGCATGCCTTCTCTGTTTTGGCTGAAGACCTTTTGCTGTATAAAGGAGTCTTGTTGCTACCAGAAAGCTGGTCCAGGCTTCAGGTCCCAAAAAGCAACTTAAGCCTGTTCTTCTAATAGGCAGATGGAGCAAATCAGAGATTCAAGGGTTGTAAATGAAATTATTCCATGACAATCCATACTAAAGACCATTCACTGTAAAAGCCCCGCAGGTAACTGAGCACGGCAAAATACTTGCTTTCCCCCTTACCATTTGTTCTACACCAGGCAAGGTGGGGATGGAAGAAAAACAGTGAAGGGTTCTGGATTTTTGTAAGAAAGGCTCCACAACAAATGGTTTAATAAAACAATTGTTTTAATAAGATAGAATAAAAAGACAAATATAGTTAGCGAGCAAAATTAAGTCTTTGAAGATGTTGGGAACATTGCTTTCATGCAACATCAGATGGACCCCAGAAGGATTTTCCCATGGTACACTGCACAGATTCTGCTGGTGAAGAGGTTCTTCCTCCCTCCTGTGCCATGACACATTTTATTTCATGTAACAAACTAAACCATATATCTTCTTTTGATATAATACCATTCACCAGTGCCCAGCACTGGCCAGCGTGGGACACTCCAGCAGATTTCGTTAGAGTAGGTACTCATATTGACAAATAGACTGCGTGGAGAGCAGACAGGGCTTGCTCAAGATCACCAACTCCTCGAATACAACATCTTCTGCAAGCTATCGAAAGATTGTTGTAATGACATGGAAGTTGCTGCACCGGATTGGAGTAGCTGTCCATCTGCTCTGTTCTTTTACTTCAACAGAGACAAATAGCACATTTTCAGAGGGCGATGCACCAAGAAACAAAGGAGATTGAAAAACTTCCCTGTGGTGTTAGAGGAAATCAAAGTGCATTGCCTGAGGCTGTGACTCAGGAGCCTAGAGCGCATGGGGAAAAGTTTATTCTTTTTTGCAGTATGGAGCCTATGCTGGCCTGTTTAGATGTCTGGTTGTAGTGTGTCACCTAATGTTTGTTCTGAGGATGAATGTGTTGAAGTCACTCAAGTAATAAATTCCGTATGGCTTAGATTAGATTCACAAGGGACCCACTTGTATTTTCTTTCAAAGTTAACTCGACTCCATACTTGTTGCTCTTACTTTAATTAAATTACTCTAACTAGTTTTACCCTTGTTGCTCAAGACTACATATCTTTTTTGGTTATATGACACATTAACTTGCCTTTTAATTGGAATTACCTACTTATATTGTTTTACCCTTTGTGTGCTGGGTTTTTTTGTTTTTTTTCCTTTTTCTTTCTGGGATATCAAGTTGAAGTGGCCTGTAGCCAGACTGCTTGGGAGAATTAACAAAAAATATCTTCCTAACCCTCAAGCATGCGTGCTTATCTTGAATGTGTACTTATTTTAGAGATCTTTTGAGCAGTGAAAACCAGATTGATTAACTCTTGACTTAAATTGGGGATAGTTTTTGGAAAGACTTAACTGAACCATACTGTAATGCATGGTTATAGTCTTCTAAGACATTAGCTTTCAATTTTAAGAGCATGCTTTGTTTTTCTATTCCTTTTTTAAGAAACTCTAATTGGCTACAAAAGGTCTGTCAGTCTGTAACTTAACATCTGCTATCATTAAATACATACACATTTCATAACCAGACTTCCAAAGTCACCACAGGTCAGATGATAGGTTATACTGCTACTGCTATTTTCATACCGCAGTCAGCCTTCTTGTCTGCCAGGAGAATGAAGCAGTCCAGCTTTCACTGGGGAATTGTTTGCAGTCTCAGAATGGCTGCAAACATTCACACAGAGTTCCTGGTCAGAGGCAAATGTGCTTAGTAGACTTAGGTCAGTTCTGACCTACCAAGAATCCATGCAAACTCACAATTTAACTCAATTTAGTTTAATTGATTTTTTTTCTCAGCATCAGGAAACTTCACTCAGAAAACAAAATTTCAATATTTTTCTCATGGAGTAGCATCTGATACACACTGGATAGTGCATTGAGGAGATCACAAATTTGTGAATATGCTATTGATTACAGCTTTAACAGTTCATGACAGTAAATCCCATTCCTATTGGATGCCCAAATTTAGAAGGAGTGAAAAGAAAGAAATACATAAGCTACCAGACACTTCATCTTTACATTCCCTATAAAGACAGCATGGATTTTAATTTTTTTTTATTTTTATATATGCATATATAGAGAGATATATTTGTATTTATGTAAATGGACGGTGAAAGAACTGCTGCCATCACCTGGACTTTTATGATGCACCTTTTCGATTATGGACATTGCTGAAAGTATAGTAAGGTCTGACAGGCACATGTTTCTTTAGTTCTCAAGCACTTTTACCTTGATAAGGATTTTCCAATCAATGCCTTCCATTATCTGCCAGTAATGTAAATTGAAGATGTATTCACATCAAACACTTCTATCTTATCTGAAGGAGGTGTGTGGAACAGAGTTCCAATACAATAGAAACACTAATATTCTGAGACTGTAATTATATTCACACTTCATGGGCTGCTAGAATTACTTGGAAGCTAAAGCTATCAAATCCTGCAGTTGTTGTCTCTGGATTAGTGATGAAGAAACATTTAATATCAGCTAGCGGATGGGAAATACCCAAACTCTCAGAAATAGGTTTTATATTATGTAGCACTCTTTATGAAATAGTAAAGTCTTAAACTTTTCTTAGGAAATTAATATTCATCTGATATGGAGAAAAAAAAAATGATTCACGTACGAGTATGACTCCTTTTCTTAAAGATCAGGACAAAACCACTTTTTGGTCCTCCTTTCTACTTCAGAGGGAAAATAAAGGTACGGATGAATTTTTACTCTAACGATGCATGTTATCTTATTAAAGTTCTTTCGAGAGTCTTCTTGGTTGGTGCTGTAGGATTCCTACCTTTCTGGCCTGTGCAGTCTCCACACAGCCTTTCTCACCCTACTGACCCAACCCAGCTGTCGATGGCACACTGCTGAGAAATTTCCTAACTTTTCAGCTGTGGGATGTTATCCAGCATGTGGTAGGGCTGCAAAGTGCTTATGCAGCTGCTTGATGTCATCTTCTCAATAGGAAGTGGTGGCCTGAGTTTCTTTCTTTTTTGTTGGAATTGGATGACCTTGAAGGTAGGTAATTTCTTCTGTGATGATCTTTACTTGCTCTCTTCCTAGAATGGTGACAATCACCTGAGCTTCCCAAGTCAGAAAGGGAAGTAGAAGAGATGTCAAGGATGCTCATCTCCATTTTCCTGCACTCTTACTTTCTCAGATGTAGTCTAGGTCTGGCCATGTCTGGGAGCCAGTCAGAGACACAGTGCAAAATTATTTGGAAGATAGGACTGAAAATGCTGTTGCTGTTGCAGCTATGATTAATATTCTAACTTGAAAATTGTCATTCCAGTTTCTCCTCTCCACAGAGATCTGAGATTTTTCCAGGGTATGTCCTTTTGGGCAGCAGGACAATGGGAAGTGGACTATGGGAGACTCCATTTGAGACAGAGGGGGAGAAATGGAAACAAGGAAATCAGAAAGATAAACTGTCAGTGGACCATTTTAAGAGTTGCTGCAACAAAAGTTGTGAAACACATATGAGCAGAATGTGGCTGCAGGACGTACAGAGAACATTTAGGGAAGAGCCACATTATTTCCATGTTTCCTTCCCCCAGCAGCCTTTGGGAAAGCCTTTACTTCCCCCCCTACAGACTGGAGACTGGCATTGCATGCATCTCCTTTGAAATATGAGTTGTCATCCTACCTGGGTGTGTAGGAATTCCTTTATGACTTTAGCCTTGCGAGTGTGACTGTGATGTTTTGGAAAGAGGAAAATGAAAGTAGATACAGATCTTTTTTTTTAAATGACTAAGAGCTGGGAGAAAGTCAGAGCTTTCAAGGCTCACTTAAAATAAGAATAAGTTACTGTTTTGGTGCCAGGCAGGAAAAGTTAGGCTGACAGAAACTACTGAAATTAGGCAACTCAGGAAGCTGTAGTTATTAGCACTAACTGAATTGTTTTATACTTACAGATAGTACTGAACTCAGAGAGGTCAGCAATAGACTTCAGATTAACCTAAATGGAACAGAGTCAAGCACACTAGTGATTCCTGCAGTTTTGGGTGCAAGTGGCAGCAGTATCTCTTGATTGCTAATTACAAATTATAGACATATAAAACTGTAATTTAAACTGAAGTTACTCATAGTGAAGTAGGGCTGCATTGATTAGCTGAGAACTGATGGCCTTCTCCTGCTGGGCAGGTACAACGCAGCTAGTAGCAACGCAAACTCCAATGAAATAAAGTATATATTAAGATTTCCCTTCTTTACTTACCTTTCTGTAAAAACCTTCCTCTGTAGCTAAAGGACATGTTTTCACAGCATGATAGTCATACATTTCTGGAGAAGGATGCCCTATGCTTTGTTGCTGGCGAAGTCAGTACTTCTCAATACACCAGTGATTTGTTATGTACTGTTCTTTTTATCTAAAAGGATGATCTCGGTAATGTGCGGGTAACAGCCTTGTGACAATTCAGTTCCCATCCTCTTTCCTAAGGATGCCAAAAAGCTGAAAGATTATGCGATGTGTCCATATTTTTGTTGAGGACAAACACAAACCAGTAACTAACTTGTCCTAACAGCCAAAGGGAAATCACACAATTCTTACTTCTGGCAATTGTTGACTTGAATTAGATTTGAATCAGTGAAATGCCCTAAACACTCCTCTGTGTCTCTTGAACAGTTGTTTCAGATTTATTTCTAATCTTTTCAAAAACAAACTTTATTGAGCAAGAAAAGGCGTGCTTATAGGTTGTATAACTCTTTGTTGAAATTGCTTAGGACACAGAGTTTTGAGGGGTGGATAAAAACTTAAGGAAGAGAGAGGCTTTTATTTTTAGAAATCAGCTCCCCAGTCTCTAACTATAAAGCTGAGAATTTGTCTGAATTAATTTCTAAGGTCTAAGGACCAAAGGAGGAAATATAACTCTGCTGCTTTGATAACCAGGACTGCTTTCAAATCTATACTCCCTGGTACAAGAGTAGCAGGAGTATGTAGTACAGAGCCAAGAGGTCACTCCTTGGAGAACTTGCCCTAAAGCCAACTGAGGAACAGAGAAAAGGATGAAGGAGTAACCTTGCACAGCTGATCTGTAGTTTACTTTGACATGGCTTTGCTGTAAGGGTGCTTATGGCAATGCCACACAGTTACCTGCAAAGATAATGAAGTAATGAAACACGCATTTGCCTCGTTCCACAGCACTTTCTCTTCTACACAGAGGAGAAACTTTGGAGAAAAAAACTCCTTATTTTCTTATCATATTTCATCTGTGTTTTTTCATCTTTGTCTCCTGCAAAGGTGATATGAAGTAAAACAGGACACTTTAAGGAAATATCTAATTTCTCAGGAACAATAGTACCTGCATACTTCAGTCTATATTAGAACTCTACATTAACTGAATTTTCACAATATTCCTATGAGGAAATTGAGTATCATTGCAATTTTACAAGTGGCATAAGTCATGCCTAACTTTTTAATGAACTTTGTCACATTTTGTTCTGAAATGGCAAGATGGAGGACTCAGGGATAGGCTGGTCAGCTTCACCTCGATCCCTTGCAAGGCAATAGAGCAGCTAATCCTGGAAATAATTTCCAGGCACTTGAAGGACAAGAAAATAATCAGGAGTAGTCAGCATGAATTCACCAAGGGGAGATGGTGTTTGACCAACCTGATTAGCTCTTAAGACTGCCTTTGTAGATGAGAGGAAAGCAGCGGGTACTGTCTACGTGCAGTTCAGTAAGCCTTTCAACACTGACTCCTAGAAGATCCCTATAGAAATGCTGATGAAGACTGGGCTGGATGAGCAGACAGTGAATGGCTGGGCCTGCAGGGTGCTAACCAGCAGTACGAAGTCTAGTTGGAGACCTGTAGCTTGTGGTGTACCCCAGGGGTCAGTTCTGGATCTGATTCTATTTAACATTATGTTGGTTTTGTTTAGTCGTGGGGGGCTAAACCCCCCTGCTGGCCAGGGCCGAACCAATTAGTGATGGAATGTTCAGTGATAATGCCTCTGTAATAATGTATTTAAGAAGAGGAAAAATTTAAAAAGAAAAAAAGAAGAAGTGAGGAAACTGAAGCAGGGGCAGAGAGGGCAAGGGGGGACATGCAAGCATTGTGGGCCTTGCAGCCCTCACCCTCTGGCCTCCCGCTGGTCGGCCGACTGGGCCTGACTCAGCCCAGCCCAGCCACAAGAAGCGAAGAGAGGAGATGTGAATAGAGGATGAGAGGCGTCTGCCTGAGCCAATTGTGAAGAATTTCTTGTAAGAGGAATGGCTGTGGATGCCAAGGTCAGTGAAGAACGAGAGGGACAAGTAATTTTGCTCCTGGTAGAGATTCCCCTGCAGCCCGTGGTGCAGCCCATGGTGAGGCAGGCTGTCCTCCTGCAGCCCATGGAGGCCCACAGAGAAGCAGAGATCCAGCTGCAGCCATGGAGGACCCCACACAGGGGCAGGCGGATGCCTGAAGGAGGCTGTGGCCCATGGAGGGTCCGCTGGGGCAGCTGTTCTGGAGGGACTGCACCCCACGGAAAAGGACCGTGCACTGGAGCAGTTCACAGTGGACTGCAGCCTGTGGGATGGGCCCCATGCTGGAGCAGGGAGGGGAATGTGAGGAGTTTTTCCCCCAAGGAGGAAGTAGCGGTGGAAAGTGACATGTGAGGAACTGACCATAACCCCTGTTCCCTATTCCCCCCGTGCCACTCAGGAGAGGGGGGAAAGGTAGAGATAATTGAAATTAAGTATAAGCCTGGGAAGAGGGAGGGATGAGAGGAAGATATTTTTGTTGTCTTTCTCATTATCTTGCTTTGGTTTTAATAATAAATAATTTTTCTCAAGTCGAGTCTGTTTTGCCCATAACAGTAACTTCAAGGATGTCTCCCTGTCCTTACCTCAAACTTCAAGCCTTTTTGTTATATTATGTCTCCTCCATTCCCTCAGAGGGTGGGGGGAGTGAGTGAGAGACTGCATAGCTTGGTCCCGACTGGGGCTAAACTACAACAAACATCTTCATTAATGATCTGGATGATGGGGCAGAGTATACCCTCAGCAAGTTTGCAAATGACACAAAAGTGGGAGACATTGCGAATACACCAGAAGGTTGTGCTGCCATCCAGAGTGACCTCAGCGTGCTGAAGAAACGGACTGACAAGAACCTCATGAAGTTCAACAAAGGGACATGCAAAGTCCTGTACCTGGGAAATATTGAGAACTGACTGGCTGGAAATCAGCTTTGCAGAATAGGACCTGGGGGTCCTAGTGGACACCCAGTTGACCACAAACCAGCAACATGCTCTTGCAGCAAAGAAGGCTAGTGGTATCCTGAGCTGTGTTAGGGCTACATGCGTGTTGTCAACAGGTCAAAGCAAGTGATCCTTGCCCTTTTCTCAGCACTAGTGAGGCTGGATCCAATCCTGGGATGCCCAGTACAAGAGAGATATGAGCATACCAGTGAGAATCCAGCAAAAGGCCACAAAGATGAATAGGGGACTGAAAAATCTCTCCTATGAGGAAAGGCTCAGAGAGCTTAGAAGGCTCACAGGGATTTTATCAATGTATATAAATACCTGAAGGAAAGGTACAATGAAGATGAGGATGGGCTCTTTTCAGTGGTGCTCAGTGACAGGAAAAGAGGTAATGGGCACAAAGTGAAACACAGGAGGTTCCCTCTGAAAATCAGGAAACACTTTTTACTGTGAGGTTAACAGAGCAGTTGCCCAGGGAGGTTGTGGAGTCTTTATCCTCCCTCCATAGAGATATTCAAAAGCCATCTGGTTATCGTCCTGGACAACTGGCTCTAGGTGGCCCCACTTGAACGGGGCAGTTGGAGAAAATGACTTCCAGAGTTCCATTCCAACCTCAACCATTCTGTGACTCTGTGAATTCAAACGCAAAGCAGGAAGAAAGAGACATAATCTAAAGGAAGGAATTCAGTGCTGTTGCTTCAGTTGTTTATGTGTATAAAGTTGATTTTGTATATTATAAAGACAAGACTGTATCCTTATCCAGAAAACAGTCAGAAATAAACAGGTGTGATAAAATCACCAAGATGTGATAAACAAATACAATTGTATTTGTTTATTATTTGTCTATTTTAAAATAAAATTGTTTTCCTGTTATACTAGAAAAAAAAAAACCACAGGGCATGAGACAATTCTGATGCCCAATTTAACTAAGTGTACGATGTCCCCTTCCTTTGGAATTGGCATGGTACCTTCTCCCTATACTTACTCTTCAAAATTAATGGCAGCCTGAAGCTACAAAATTTCTGATACTTACATAGAGGAAATTGCCAGTTATTGTCTACCAAAATAATTCTAAAATCCTAGCAGTGAGTCCATTTACAAATTTAAAATTAAAAAAAAATCATTATTTTCTGCCTGAAGATGTTCCCAGCAAGCATTTGCTCTGTGTGCAGAATGTAATATTTTGAAAGCAACAGTACTTATAGTGAAGTGTTTTTCTAAATGTTCCTTATTTGAGTAGATGAAGAAAGCAATAAAAGATTTTTCAACAAAGCAAGTATTGAAATAAAGAATAAAATATTAGCCTTCCTCAAAAGTTTACAGTTGTCTTCCAACACCTTGTCTTTCAAAACCCAATACTTTTAGAAATCACTAATAACATTGTGAAAACAAGTACAAGGGTTTCAGATTCTTTCTCTGCAAAGACCATAAGAGATCTGAACAGCTGTGGAGTATGATGTGCTGGGGGGCCAGGAGGGTGAGCATCTGCACAAGGGGGATCACACTTCCTAAGAAAATACGAAAGAGTTTTCATTAGGGAATGAACATGTGACATGGATCTCTGCATGTTTTAACAGATCACCACTTCCACTTGTTTGCTTTGTTGCTCTCCACTAACGGAAGTTGCTAAGTATCATCAGTATGTTGTTGCTGTGACGCATATTGAATTACAGAAATAAATTTGTGAAAGAGGCTTCATGGATCTCAGCAAAGAGGAAGTCAGGCAAAAACACCAGGAGGCCTACATGGATGAAAAAGGAGCTCCTGAACCAACTAAAAACCAAAAGGAAGCCTACAGAAAGCAGAAGCAAGGACAGGTAGCCTGGGAGGAATACACAGAAATTGTCTGAGCAACGAGGGATCAGGTTAGGAATGCTAAAGCCCTGATAGAATTAAATCTGGCCAGGGACATCAAGGGCAACAATAAAAGCTTCTATAGGTACATTGGGGATAAAAGGAAGTCCAGGGAGAATGTGAGGCTCTTTGGAATGAAACAGGAAACCTGTTTACCCAGGACATGGAGAAGGCTGAGGTACTCAACAACCTTTTTACCTCAGTCTTCACCAGCAAGGGCTCTAGCCCCATTACACAAGTCATAGAAGGCAAAGGCAGAGACTGGGAGAATGAAGAACTACCCACTGTAGCAGAACAGGTTCGAGATCATCTAAAGAACCTGAAGGTGCACAAGTCCATGAGACCTGATGAAATGCATCCACGGGTTCTGAGGGAACTGGTGGATGAATTTGCCAAGCCACTATCCATCATATTTGAGAAGTTGTGGCAGGCTGGTGAGGTTCCCACTGACTGGAAAAGGGAAAATAAAACCCTTATTTTTAAGACGGGAAACAAGGAAGACCTGAGGAACTACAAGCCGGTTTGTCTCACCTCTGTGCCTGGTAAGATCATGGAGCAGATCCTCCTGGAAATTATGCTAAGGCACATGGAAAACAAGGAGGTGATTGATGATAGTCAACGTGGCTTCACTAAGGGCAAATTGTGCCTGACCAGTTTGGTGGCTTTCTATGATGGCATTACAACATTGAATGATAAGGGACAAGCAACTGATGTCATCTACCTGGGCTTGTGCAAAGCATTTGACACGTTCCCACATGATATCCTTCTCTCTGAACTGGAGAGACATAGATTTGACAGATGGACTATTTGGTGGATAAGGAATCAGCTGGATGGCGGCAATCAAAGAGTTTGTGGTCAATGACTCAATGTCCAAGTGGAGATTGGTGACAACTGGCATGGTGACAACTGGTATGGTGGCAGGCGCTGTATAACTTTTGTTGGTGACATGGACAGTAGGATAGAGTGCAAACTCAGCAACTTCACGAAAGACACCGAGCTATACGGTGCCATTGACACGCTGGAGGGGAGGGATGCCATCCAGAGAGACCTTGACAGGCTGGAAAGTTTAGCCCATGCAAACCTCATGAAGTTCAACCAGGCCAAGTGTCAGGTCCTGCACATGGGGTGGGGCAATCCCAAGCACAAATACAGGCTGGGCAGAGAATGGACTGAGAGCATCCTTGAGGAGAAGGACTTGAAGGTACTGGTGGATGAGAAGCTTAACGTGAGCCAGCAATGCATGCTTGCAGCCCGGAAAGCCAAGCATATCTTGAGCTGCATCACAAGAAGCATGGCCAACAGATTAAGGGAGGTGATTCTGCCCCTCTGCTCTGCTCTTGTGAGACCCCAACTGGAGTACTGCATCCAGCTCTGGAGCCCCCAACATAATAAGGGCATGGACCTGTTGGAGTCAGTCCAGAGAAGGACCATGAAGATGATCAGAGGGCTGGAGCACTGGAGCACCTTTCTTATGAGGACAGGCTGAGAGAGTTGGGGCTGTTCAGCTTGGAGAAGAGAAGGCCCTGGTGAATCCTTATAGTGGCCTTCCGGTACCTAAAGGGGGCTTAGAAAGACAGGTAGAAGCTTTTAAGCAGTTGTTTTCGTAGAAGAAGGGGTAATTGTCTTAAAATAGAAGAAGGTAGATTTAGACTAGACATAATGAAAAAATTTTTTACAATGAGGGTGGTGGAACACTGGAACAGGTTGCCTGGAGAGGTGGTGGATGCCCCATCCCTAGAAATGTTCAAGGCCAGGTTGGATGGCGCTAAAAGCAACCTGATCGAGTTGAAGATGTCCCTGCCCCTTGCAGGGGGGTTGGACTAGATGGTCTTTAAAAGTCCCTTCCAACCTAAACTATTCTATGATTCTATGGTCTAAAGCAGGATTAAATATACTGTAAAACTCTTTCAGAGCTTTATCTAATCTAAACTAATAATTTAAAAACTGCTGTCAAAAAAGATATCCACGGTTTTTGCAGTCAGCCAGCTCCGTTGCCTTAGCAGTCAGAAAGCGCTTGATAGTGTTCATTCTGTTACAACTGGAAACAAATTCTTCTTCGGAGTTCATCCTCCAGAAGCCATGTTGGCTTCTTTCATCACCATTTATGATGGCATCTTAGGTAATTAATTTTCATATTGACTCCAACATCCCATAATCCTTTTCCTATATAAGCTCATTCTTCCAAATTTTTAACTGAAATGAACTTAACTTTTGTTGAAGTTATATTTTAGAGATCATTTATTCTTATAATTCTTCTCCAAAATCTTAATTTTTTTTTTTCCAGAGATATTGACATCTCTTTCCTTATTTTTTTTCTATTAAGGAACATTTTTCAGGTTTTCATTTGAAATCATAGGGCCTTAAATTTAGACTTTCTTTTTTAAAAAAAGAAGCAAAACTGAGTCTGTCAGAAAACCAAACAATTCTGAGGGATTTGACTTCAAGAAAAATGCCAAATATCATGAAGCTGGTGATTAAAATTGCAAAAGCTGGCAGCATGACAATTGCAGGTGATGAATATGTATGCCAAGGCTTTCCAGACATAGTAATTAACAGATTGAGGTACCTGAATGCTGCATGCAACAAATTTAGAAATAAGGGTAATTCTTTGGCTTTATGCTTTGCTCCATACTGAATATCTTACTGTACCTCAGAAAACACACAGGAGTCACAGCTGAAAGCCACAGAAGATAAATGATAGAGCAAATTTATTTGAGCAGCACACCACCTTCAGCAGATGTGTACAATGTGAGCTCATGTATAAAGCATGTGATTTTTCTAACAGAAAGGAAGGTATTTTATATGTCATTGTGCATGGACATCGTTCATCTCAGCATTGTCTCCTCATATTCAGAGAAGACACCCAGTTGATGCCTGTATTTGATTCTCTGTGCTTCAACACATGACAATCGTGTTGCATACATGCACCATATTGCAAAAGCCACAGCCTGGACATCTCAGACTAGAAGCAGTTCACCTCCCATTACCAGATTCCTGCCCTGTGGTTTCACTCTCTGCATGGCTGCTGCTTTTAGTTATATGGAAGGTATCTTCCATGATGAGAGCACAAGAAATGCCCTGAAAGGCCAGGGCAGTGGTCTGGCTAGACCAGTATGATGCCAGGGTATGAGATTTTGGGAGAGGATGTGAGCCTGCTCAATTCCTTTCCCCTCACACTTGAACAGGATGAAATGTCGTGCTGGGGATGATTGAGCTGCTTTCCTGCCTATTCACTTTGCCCTTCTGTGCATGGAGCCATGGTCCATGAATTTTTCTAGACCTTTTTTAGACCTCCTATCTGCCTTCACAACCTTCACTGGCAGCAAATTCACTACCCAGTCAGCAAAGTGCTTATTTTTTAATCTCTTTAAACCAACTTCCTCCTAGTTTCAGTGTGTCCTCCTTGTTATAGTGGGTGGTGAATAACAAATATGCAATCACTACTGTTTCTCTGACAGAAAAAAAGATTGATAGCCTGGTATAAAATGCACATTTAGCTTGACATTGATTCGAGAAACAGCAGAAGTGGAAGAAATAGAAAAAGAATTTGGGGAAAATTCTAGATTAATTAGTGTAAAGTAGGCACAGTTTAAGTTCAAGCAGATATGGAGTTATGAGAGATAGCAGGAAATACATGGAGAATTAGAGGCTGCACAGGAAGCTGGGCAGAGATATGTTGATGGCCAGGCAGTAGAAAAGTAGACATCAGTTTCAACTGGAGACAATTTTCCATTCATATCCTACCACCTGCATTCCACTGACTGCTTCCAGGTTTTGGTATCAATGGATGCATTGAAACATGCATCAGAGAGAGCTTATGCTATCTCAGAGACATGCTGCACCCTGCATAAATTTGCCTTTGAGCACAAACTGAGAAAGGGACAAACAAGTTAATGGTCTTTTCTGTTTAGGCTTGCCTTTCAGCATTTTAACTGGACCATGCTGCAGGTGACATTGTGTATCCTCAACCACATCATGATTCTGAATTATTTTTTACTTACGGGAGAAGGATGTTTTTAATTTCAAAATATTAAAAGTTCAGAGTCCAATTATTTTTGGTAAAGAAGATTGACGGTGAATGAGTTGTGTCTGTCAACTGTCAAATTAAGAGTCTCCTAGATCTTGTTCTTTTTGAAGACACATTAATATAAAGACAAGAAGAAAACAGAAAAAAACCCCTACAGAGTCTACAGAGTCATATATTAGTCAAGCAAAGTCATGGAGAAGATTCAAACAGCTTGGTGTGTTTGACTGAATAAATGAAATAGGCAGATGAAAGAAGATACAGAAGCTTTTGATCCCTTTCATATGTTTTTGCTGAGGGGCTGAGAATTAGAATGTAAGATCATTTCAATGTACCTTTGTCTTTGCTTTAAGCAGAGATCAGTTCTTATAGTAGGGACAACCAGAGCAAAATGCCACCTGATCTTTAGCATCAATATGGAGGCAAATGGGAATGTAAATATGTCAGAGAAATACACGTTAGATTTTCATCAGCTCTTTCATTTGAAAATGAGCACAAAATGTCACTTGCAAAGATAGCTGATACTGTGAAGAAACCAAGAAACTCAGTGTTGTCTATGGCCATTAGATAGTCAACTGAGGTGTGATTGAAAGGCAGTTCTTTTTTAAGATAAGAATGAACAAAGTTCCTTGTGTCCTAGGTGGAAAAAGGGAAATCAAGTTCACCAGAAAGGTCACATGAAACTCTTGAGGGCCTTAGATTTAGTTTTTTTGTGGCACATGTGCTTTCCTATATTAGTTTGTAATTTGATAATATATCTATAATACATGTATTACATTGTATTGCATTTTTTTTCAGTAAATAAAATAAATCATATGTCAATATTATGTTATGTTTTAAAAATGTTCCTGTCTTTAATAACTGGCTGTTATTATTTGGTTAACATCTTGCAGATGTTGTAAAAGGAAGGGGGTTGCATGAGAAAAGAATAACTGGGCTTGAGAAAAGAATTACTGGGCTTATCAAATCAAGCACTCTCAGAAGAGGGAAATAGTATATTTGCTTTTGCTCATGTACTTCCATGAGGGAGCATGTCTCAATAGCTCTCAGAATGGAAGAGGTACTCTTGAGTGCTCTCTGTATCTGAACTAAGTGAGGAAAGCTCTCAGGGAAGCCCACTTGAGTATATGCTATTTTATATTTATAAGAAAAACCTGTTTCAATTTAGAGAAGGGTCTAGTTCTGTGATTGTGATACCCTTTGTTCTGGTTTTGTTTAGTGAGGGGGGGCCTAAGGTGGTAGCTTCTGTAGGAAACTGCTAGAAGTCACTCCCCTAGGGTGGATCTGCTGCTGGCCAAGGCCGAGCCAATTGGTAGCAGAATGTCCTGTTAGAACACCTCTGCGATAACATATTTAAGAAGGGGAAAACAGAAAAAAAAAAGAGAGAAGATGTGAAGGGGGCAGAGAGGGGGAAGCGCGAGCCTTGTAGGCCTCACCCTCTGGCCTCCTGCTGGGCAGCCAACTGGGCCCAAATCAGCCTGGCCTGGCTGCAAGAAGTAGAGAGGAGATGAGAAGTGAATAAGGTGTAAAAAGGATCCTGAGACACATCTGCCAGCCTGTTGTGAGGAACGGCTGCAGACACCAAGGTCAATGAAGAAGGAGGGGGAGGAGTAATGCAGCTCCTGGCCAAGATTGCCCTGCAGCCTGTGGTGACGACCATGGTGGAGCAGGTTGTCCCCCTGCAGCCCATGGAGGTCCACGGAGGGGCAGAGATTCACCTGCAGCCCGTGGAGGACCCCACGCCTGGGCAGGTGGAGGCCTGAAGGAGGCTGTGGCCCGTGGAGGGCCCGCTGGGGCAGCTGTTCTGGAGGGACTGCACCCTGTGGAAGAGACGACCCACGCCAGAGCAGTTTCATGAAGGACTATGGCCCGTGGGAGGGACCCCACGAAGGAGCAGGAGGAGTTCTTCTGCTGACAATGAAGCAGCGACATGAAACAACACGTGATGAACTGACCGCGACTCCCATTCCCTTTTCCCCCCTGTGCCGCTCAGGGCGGGGGAAGGTAGTAGAGATAATATTAAGCCTGGGGAGAGGGAGGAGTGGGGGGAGGTTATCTTGTTCCCTGTCTCATTCTCCTGCTAGTTTTAGAAATAAATGTATAGTTTTCCCCAAGTCAAGTCTGTTTTGCCTGTGACGGTAACTTTAAGAATTTCTCCCTGTCCTTATCTCAAACCTCGAGCCGTTTTTCCTTATATCATCTCCCCCTGTTCTCTCGGAGGGTGGGGGGAGCAGGAGAGAGACTGCGTAGTCTGGTCCCGATTGGGGCTGAACTACGACACCCTTTTAAGCAGATATGCAATGTGCAAACCCACTCCTGGCCTCGGGGCTTTTTCTTTTCCAAACTGTGTGTTATATTGCAGAATATCCTAAACAAACATTCATTGAATATTGCTATATTTTTAGTGGAAGGCAACTGTCTTGTTTCTTGCTTCTCTTTTGTGAAGCACTGGTCATACCTAGCTTTTCAGATCAACTAACAACAGCTTGGCAAAAACTATTAAAACATTAACTTATTTTGATATTAGTGCTATTATCTTTTAATCTGCTCAAAGACAGTGATCTACACAATCTTGAAATATTTATATATTAGATTCTCTAGGTTGTTGCAATGACAATCATCATAAACCACAGCCCTTGAGTCTTTTCTTAAAAATGGTTTAGCCAGTGCGTGTTAATGAACCCTCCTCATCTATTTAGTCAAAATACCTTACTGAGGGGGGAAGGAAAAAAAAGCAGCAGAGACAAAGCATCATGTTTTCAGGCTACCCTTAGAGACTTCAGAAATGTGGCAGCAACTGCAGGTACTCTTTGTATTAAATTCCATGCAGTTGATCTAATAGGAACATCATTCTGTACCAACTGGAAAAAGCAAACAAGCCACAGCCTATGAATCTCATCTTTCAGCTAATAATAACTCTCTCTGTGAAGCTCACTAAAATTCCAGGGATTTTCCATTATTTGTGCACCTCTTTTGAAAATCCACACCTTCAGGCCAGAAGATTTTAAAAAGTCACATCCCTGGTGCTAATGGCATCCATCCCAGGAGATCCTCCATGACCCCAGCCAATGGCTGGACCCCCACTCTCCTAAGCATTCTGAAGGATTTACCTAGCTAGCTTTTGTACCCCTTTGTGACATGCCTGCTGGCACAACGTGTACATTACACTGCACCTCACATGGGATGTGCACCCCACCAGCTGCTTCCCAAAGATAGTGCTGTGCCCTGCTGCCAACACCACTCCTGCTCTGGCTCTGGCCACTGTGTTCACTGCTTTTGTCCAAGCCATGCCAGACTTCGCAGCATGTTGGAGGCAGCTTGGATAAAAATTCAAGGTAATGCTATCAGAAGTTTAAGCAACACAGAGGGTAGAAACGAAACAAGAATGAAATACAATGGCATATAAAACAGAAAAAGTAGTGAGGTACATTATTTTCCCCCCTCCAACAGTGCCTATCATTTAAGAGCTTGCATTTTACTGAAATGATTGACTGGATTGTGATTTTCCTCTACCTGTCTGTTTACTGTAGTATTTTGGTTTGCTAATCAACCATCAAAAAAATCCATGTCAAATCCCATATGAGGGCCTGTATGAGAAGTTACAACTCCTGAAATAGGTGTAAATATTCCCCTGTTGCTAAACAGAAGGCTACACTTGCCTGCTGACACAGACACCAAAGCAATAAATAGAAACAGGCCAGTAAGAAGTATTGGTAGGATAATAGGTTTTTCACAGTGCATTACTAAAAAAGAAGAGTAGATTGGCTGCTACACAGGACATTAATTCTTTAGCTATAGCCTGAGCAGTGTGCAAAGTTTAAATTTATTTGTCCCAGAAGTATCTGAGAACAGTCACTCTACAGGATATTTTTTTCCTACTTATTAAATTATGCACCTCATAGCACTCATTCGTTGATCTATTTCTCTATTTCCTTCCACTGCATGTGTCACTGTATTATCCAGACTTCTGCTCTGATCTCTGTGTTTTCATTCAATGAGGGGCTGTTCGTGATTGGGTCCAGGTAGCAGGAATCCCTTGGAAATGTTCTAAACTGTGACTGCAGTTTGGACTGAATATGGGAAGTGGATCAAGTCAGTCTCATTTAGAGAATACTCTAATATCTTCAGAATGTCTTTGAATAAACACATACTTGAGTCCAGTCTCTCTAGAGTAATTCTGTCCTGATAACAAGGAGTATTCTTTCCTTTTAATTGTCCTGCTTTCCTGTTTTTTCAGCTCCCAGCTACAGATCAGCTGGACAGCTGCTTGCCACGAGAGTGATATGCAGTGTCATGTTCAATTCTGTCTGTGACACAAACTGCCTATCAACAGGCTTTGTGTTGGCATTCTTGCATTATACTTCAACTCTTTGAGTCTCCTCCCACTTTTCATCTGCTGCCTCTCACTGAAGTCTCTGTAAACTTTCCCCCTCATGCCTCCTCGTATAGCAGATGTGGTACATTCTCACAAGACTGGATGGCAGTTCTTGAAGCATTTCTGAGCACTGCTTCTGGCCTGGGTTCTCATCAGACCATCTTTCATTAATGCAATGGAGTTGAGCCAGCATCTCTAGCCCTCTTCTCCATAACATATGGGGGAAAAAAAAAATATCTTATTTCCTAATCTCCCTGTAATTAGGATGCCCTAGTGCTGACGTGGATGGAGTTCAGAGCTAGCATTACAGTTTTGCTTCTGAAGAGCATTGGCTACTGCAACTCTGAACATCTCTGCTTTTCATATAAATCTGAAGATGTTTGTGTTTCTCATACAGCTAGTTTAAAACTGACCAGGAGATGAAGGTCTTCGTTAGAATGTAGTGTAAATTTCCATTCCTTCATGTACTTCTGAACAAAGAGTCCAACTCTCTGACAGTCGAGGCAATGCACGTTGTGATCCAGCATTGCAAACAGTTGGAATAAGCTGACTGTATCTTTCATGGTTGTCTAAAGCAAGCTGTTCAACTCTGTGGGGTGGGCTGCCCTTTATTTATGGCTGCTGCGTGTGTACGCATAAAACCATTGCTTGCTCTTTGTAGTTAATGTTGCAGCACACAGAGGCAGCCAAGATATTTTGACTTGAACCTTGTATTTAAATTTTTAAAGAATTTTGATCTTCAGGATTTCAGAGATGCCAGTGGGTGAAATAACGATCTCAGTGCTGGATGGGCCTGCACAAGCAGAGCCAGAGGAGGTGAGTGGGACTCAACATAAGACCTCTCCCTGTGCTTGAGAGAGGAACACTTTGTGCAGCTCTTCATGTGATTTTCTGCAAGAATAGGGACATAACTCCACACTGCCTAAGGTTATATTTAAAAATGGAATTTCCTGCTGTGTGTTTATATGTGTATGCAAACACACTCTTGGTAGTTACATATCTGTATACCCTTCCATAGGGATAATGGACTCAATCTGAACTAAACATTTCCCTCTCCTCAAAAATAAGAGGTTCTGGAATTATACAGGGGATGGCCATTGTGCTCTGGTAGCTACCTCTATACTTAGTACACTGTTTTCACCCAAGCGCCTTGCATCAGGCTCTGTCTCCTTCCGGTCACCTTCAGTCAAGATCATGTTGGGTAGGGCAGCATCAAGGAAACTCAAGCCATTGCACTTGGAGGAACTGGGATGTCTCAGGAGAACATGCTGGCTGCGAAATCAAGGAGAAAGAGGGAATTTTTTTGTGGTGGGGAGAGCTCAGCAAAATTTGGGATAAAATGGAAGTCAAAATACATGGACAAGAGAATATGAGAAATCAACATTCATTATTACTTTTTAAATTATCAGTTGTGATTCTGAATCAAAATTAAGTCTCTGTGAAGTATGAGTATCTTCTCTCTCCAACCCCAGTAGCTATACAGATATGACAGGGCACACACCAAGACTAAGCAGGTCCTACAAACCTTTTCTTAGAAGCTGCTTGCACAGCAGCCATGCTCTGAGGGGTTCATTCAAGCTCAGAGAGTTCACTACACCATGCCCTGTACGAATATCCTATCTCACAGATCCTGCCTTGAAGGACTTAGCTGTAGGGATCATTCAAGTAGTCAGCTCAAAATGAAATGTAGTCTAGGGGCATGGTGCAAGATTTGAAGAGCTAAATAAAAAAAAATAAAATATTGCTTGTCTTTTGCTAAGTCGGATCAGCTCACTTTGTCTTGATTCCAGTCCTGATGTCAAATGGGGAAATGAGTAGCAAGGACAGTTCAAAAACAAAGAGGTAACTTCTATGTAGATTTTCCTTTTTTGCACTGTGAGTGACAGAAAACAGACAATTCCATCTGGAATTTTTGTTTCCAGCTTCAATGCTCATCAAAGCTTTCTGCAAGACATCAGCAAACTATTGAGAAATGCTGTCTCATCCTCACAACTGAACTTACCTTGCAAAGAACGATTCCTTGCTGGAAGGAACAGTTAAGTGGTGAAGAGGAGGCTGGGGTAGAGTGGAGCTTTGGCCCATTGGCGTATCTGCTTTTACAGAAACTTTATGGCTGAGGGAGAGCACAGAAGAGTTAGCATACATTAATCCCACTAAACTACCTTTTACAAGGATGTGTCTGGGTTCTCAGAGCAGAGCTGGGCTCCATTTGACATCGGGTTGGGATAAAGGGGTATGAAGAGCCCTATGATCACAAATAGGGGTTTTTTTCTGACACTTGGGGAAATGGTTGTCCATTGTCATTCTAGTGGGAATATCTAGAGACTGATGCCAAAGGGGGAGCCTTAGCTCGTGTGTGCCCTTTGTCTGGCAGGCAAGGAAATGGAGCTGCTTTCAAAAACATTTTATAGGAACAAAATAAAATGCAAGTTTAGAAAGACATTCAATAACTTATTGAAGTTGGGACGGGGGGGGAAGCAGACAAAAGCCTCAGTAATAAAAATATGTAAGTCTCTTGATAGTGTTTACTTAGTGATGTTCAGCATTTAATAACAATGAATATTGATTAAATAATGAATAAAATTTATTAAGCACACATAGTCAAGTTAATTAGATTTTATTATTTGAGTAAGGAATTGGATATTAAAAATTCAAGTCTTCTGCCAGTAGCTGGCCTCACAGAGTATCACAGGGAAACAGCCAGTGCCCCTGTCTAAGCAACTCTAATGTTTTCACCACATCTCCAGTCCTAGCATGTACAGAATGGAGGAGGAATGGGAGTATAAATGTTCTATCTCCTCTGAAGATCATGTATAAATTACAGTAGACGCTGCCTTGGAGTGGAATTAGGTGATAAATAAGACTATAGAAACTGAATAAAAAAAAATTCTTGATTTTTCACTACCCATCCAGAAGTGCTGATTACTGCCTAGAAAAGACAAAAGGGTAACAATTTGGCATTTTTGCTGTTAATGAAAAAATCTTGCAAAGGAAGACTGCAATGAAACATAGTCATATAAATAAATTAGACTATGTAATAGTAATTTAGGGCATTTTATAGCAGTCCTCCGGTATGATTTCCCAAAATGGCCCTTTCTTTTGCATATAGATCCCTTGCTCAGCTCTTGGCTATGTCAATACTCAGATGTCCTGTGGAATGATGGGCCAAGTGCAAGTTGCTTTGTCTGCAATGTCTAGTGTGCATCTGTCACCGCAGGAAGAGAAACCAGTGCTATTCTCTGCTGTAGCACAAAAAAGCCATCAGGACTTTCCTCTGTACCCCTGGGCTTTCCTTGATGGATGCTGTATTGACACAGGTATTAGGCAATATCACCGCAATGCTTAAATGATAGCAAACTTCCCAAGTGGGGCTACTATTACAGTGGCACCAGCCAGAATTCCCACTTTGAGCCTGCCCCCTCTGTTTTCCACCACCTGTCCTCCCTGGGAAGCTGGGGCAACTTCACCTGCATGGTCCCCACATCTCAGCAGTGAGGAAGGTCAAGGGCTGAAGGCAGACTGTGCTCAGGGCAGAGCAGTGTGACAGATCTCCTGGTTTGGGTGTATATCACTGCCTCAGAGTTATGCTTGACAGCTTTGGGGGCTGGGGATTGGGTTTGAACTGATGCAGATGTGTGCATCTGGCACATCACTTTTTCTATTTTCTTTGTTTTTAATATCTCTGATGCCTTCAAACACAAACCCTTGAGGCAAATTGAGTTTTTCATTTTCCAGTTTGGCATTTATATGCTACCTATTATTATTTAATGCTGACACCACAACAGTCTATGAAAGCCATAAATGGGACCCAGTCCCTATTGTTCTGAGATCTACGTAAATATATACCTGTACCTCCACAGTAACAAGGGATATTATTATTATTATCTCTCCTTTTTCTAAGATTTGTTTAAATGCACATATGCAGGGAAAACATATGTAGTAGCACATGCAAGTCCTGACAGTGATGCAGATGGTCTGATTTAGCTTCAGGGGCCATCTATATGAATGTTTTCAACTTAAGTTAGAGCCAGGCATATAACCCAGAATGTGAACAATTAAACATATGTATGCATACTCTAAGTGAATACTTACCTACACTCTAGAATCTTAATTCTCCCTCCTTACTCCAGACAACTCTCTTTTGGGAGCCCATGCTGGTAGAAACAGACTTTTCTGTGGAGAACAAGTACAGTGTTAAGTCTACAGCAAGCATGGCCGTGGCAGAGGTGCGCAAAGCCATCTAGTCCATTCCAAACAAATCTACATTAACAGCCCATCAGGGTCCTGCAGACCTTTGTCCAGCACAGACCACTCCCTCCCCCAGACTAGGCCAGGGCTGTTGGTGGGATTGTTACCTCCCCACCATGCTCCCTCTGAAGCTTCCACCTCTCCATCTCCTGCTGCATTTTCTTTTTGTCGTTATTAACACCCAACATTCTTAGGGACAGTTTAATAAGAGGGTTGGCTTTCAGCCCAGGATTTCTGTTTCTTCTTCTTCTTCTTCTTCTTCTTCTTCTTCTTCTTCTTCTTCTTCTTCTTCTTCTTCTTCTTGGATATTTTGCGAGCATGAACTGGAGCCAGGGAACGAACAAATGGTTATTCAGTGTTGGTGAACAGTTCAGTGTTCAAGCGTGTCAACCAGTTGTATTCTACTTGTCAAGGTAGACCTAGCCTGTGAAGATATATTTGAGAGCTGATCAAGCATGAATATAATTTTCCTATGAGCTGATTTTGAGGATTTTTATTCCTCCTCATTGACTTTTTTTTTTCCCCTGCTATTTCTATGCCTCTTGAGATGCTAAACATCTTGTAGAAATGTTGACATTCTGAGCCTTTTATGGGAAATCCAGATCTGTGTTGTCATATGGTTCAGTCCCAGAAGGGGTGAAATACTGTTCCCACCTAACACCTGCTGAACAACCATATGGTATGAACTTATGCCAGTCCAGTAAGGAGTTGTCTGTGTTTTACAAAACTTCTTAGCATATCTAACAATGCTGGGAGTTGTCACTAGAGGAATTGAGGGCTTTGGGGCATGAAAACTGAACCATCTTCTTAGCCCTAAGTAAGTTATGTAAGTAAATACAAGAAAATTGTATTGCTGAAGAAAAATTGCTGTCTTGGATTTTGATTGATTTTCATTACTTCACACATACTTGAGGAAAGCAGACCTTGATTAGTCAGAATTGTTTTGCAATTTCATTTGTCTTAAGCACTCTGCACTGACTTCCTTTAAACAAACCATGCACACTCTGTATGAATGTTTTTTTCTCTACCCTTTAGACTAGGTTGGTGCTTAAATGACTGCAAAAAAAAAAACCTAAATAAATTGCCTTTCTTTTTTTTCATGGATATTTCAAACCTAGAGCCTTCAAGATTATGGGGTTTTGGATTTTTTTCTTTGCTTGTTTTGTTGTTTTTTTTTTTTAATTATTTGTCTAAACGTTTTCTATTTTTTTTCTATAAAGAATTCTGAAAGTCATTTACACATGTTACTGTAATTATTTCACAATCATAATCTTGTACTTGATTTAAGTCAGTTAGATTTGATTGAAAAAAAAAGGTGAAGTAGCATTTGTTTTTGTATCCTGACGAATCAGTGTGAGTCTTGAAAGTAGTCTCTGTTGTGATTCTGAAATAACATTTTACTAGAGATACTTATATGCTTCTGCATTTATTGGATTAGAATCATCTCAAAACTGAATCTAAAAGAGATGGGATGCAGCTAAACAAAGCTGTATAAAAATCTTGAATATTTGTAAAAGAGAGAGATGGAGTGCGCTATTCATCTGTTTCAGCAGAACTCATCAATCAACTCTGAAATACCTTATAGGAAAAGGTAGGCTTGCTTCAGTCCAGTATAAATAAAAGTTTTCTGTTGTTTTCCACCCTGCCCTTGCCTTGAATACACAGAATACTTTTAGACTTAAAGACATTCTCTGTGAAACAGGTCGGCTTCTTGTCTTTCATTCCAACTCTGGGTGCTTCATCCTGTCTGATATATATGTAATATATATACTTAGCTATGCGGTTGTAGTAACAAAAGAATTCCAACTTGAATTGCTTGCAAAGATGCTTAGCATTTTCTCACTTTAGTTGTACGTGCTGCATACGCTGATGAGGATGCTAACATCTGTGTGTAATCCACTTCATATAAAATAGAATTCTGATATCAGATATAACCCAGGAAAGGTATTTCTGACCCTGATCACTCCTAGGTGGAGTTAATCCCACAAGTCAAGAGAAACTCTATTAATCCCCAATCACTCATTTCTTCACTCATCTGTGGTTTGGGGTTTGGGTTGGGGTTTTTGGGGGGGGGCACGGGAGAGGTGCTGGAGGAGGGAAAATGGAAATGGATTCTCTAACTTCTGCTAATCCATGAAATTCTAGTAGGTTATTCTGTTCCTTGAGCCTCATGAAAGGTTCAAATCTGTATGTTAATCCTATTTTCAGGATATTTTTACTGTGCATTTCTTTAACAATAGTGTGAATAATTTAAATCTTAATTTAAGATTAACTTCACCATAAATTATAATGTGGAGTTTGGAAAGAAAATCACTCATTTATACAAATAATGGATCTAGATTTTCAGTAATACTGATGATAATACATATTCCTATACTTGGAAATTATCAAATCTCTGTTAGTTATTAAGACTTAGCTAGCATTAATTAACAGATCCAATGGATCTCAGCTGGAAGCATGACACAGTAGCATCTCAAAGGTGGCTGCTGGAGTGCAGTGGGATTATGGGAGACTCGGAGGTAAAGCAGGAGGACACTTTGTTCCTAACCATTTACTTTCTGTCTGCTGTCTTCACTGTCCAAGAAATGACTGCCTTTGGTTAAAAAGAAATCATTTAGCAGAAGAAAGAAAGTGAGAGAAAAACCTAGGGCGACCACTGGGCAGTAGCAATACTGCCCACTGTTGTAAATAGGATACAGGGAGAGGGAAGATGTTTGTGGCTTCCATGTTCTGCTCCACAAAAATCTTCCAGCTAGAGCAGGGAGGAACTCTTAGAGATTGTTTCAGTTCAGGTTTGAGGCATTTCCTTTTGATTCTGCCTCTCTGCAAATGGATTGAAGCTAGCACTTCCAGCCCCTGTACTGCAATCTATTATTCACGAATATCAGGTAGTTCAACTGAATCAGTAGTCCTGTTGATTCAGCAAAGTACAAAAACAACGTGTGCTGTAGTCCACGACACAAAGAAGCTATATTGAACTGAGCAAAATGGGTAAAAAACAGAGAGTAATAGAGAGAAACAATATGGTCCACAGGCAGAGCCTTCAGTGTGATGACTAGAAAGAATGCATTGAGGAATAAAAGAGGGGCAGGAGTGAATTGAAAGAAAGGAAGAAAGTACAATGGAGGAACAGCAAGAGCAGTGTATATTGAAAAGAGATTGCAGATAGGGAACTAAGAATGCAGGAAAAAAAATTCAGACTCTAATTTTAATATCATTGCTCAGTAGTCTTGGAGTGAAAAATGTATTTCCATGACACAGCATTTGAGAGGAGCACTTGACCCAAGCACAGGTACTTCCTGTCTGTAAACGGAACACTTTTATTTTTAAGATCTTCCTGCATTTAACACATTCAAGATGAATCCTTCTCTTACAGCCAGTTTCAGAAACCATACTCTTTCTGTGGCTTTTTTTTTATATCGTTGTTACTTCACTCCACACCTTGAATGCCCTTTTTCAAGAATTCTTGTGTGGCTGTATCTTGTAGTATCCAGTAATTTCAGTATTTTTTCCCACTCCTTTCTGGAAGCCTTTCTTCTCATTTGAAAGCCTTCCGCAGCTTCCACAATTGTCTTTCCTTTCATTGCATTTTATTATAGCAGTGACTGTTTTGTGTTTGCTGGTGAATGCAGCATGGCTGAATCCATACAGAACTTTAACAAACATCTCAAATGTTTCTTCTATTTATCATTACATGAATGTCCTCTGTGTGTTAGTCATATGCATATTTATACATAAACTTGCATAAATTTGCACCACTGGTGGGGCAGTGCATGGGAATGACTATTTTTTTTTTCTCTGCATTTAGGTTCAAATGATAGGAGAAATGTTTATTTTTTTACTGATATCTCTTTTGAAAAACATTATAAAATGTTTGCAGATTCTCTACATCCTTGCTAAGCTACCTTTTGATTTATAATTTCAAATAGAATTTAGTAATGAAAGAGAGGCATATGTGTCCCTTCACTAACAGACTCTAGTGAAACACATTGCCTTTTATATCCTCATGTTTCTTGTCTCTGTCTTGGTCTATCTCTACTATTTTATTCCCTTTTAAGTTGGTGACCAGTATGGAAAATATTGAGATTCATTACTACTTTTTAAGGAGGAAGGATATAAAAAGAAAAACATTTACTAGTTGGCTGACAGCTGAGAGCTAACTACTACATCAAATTCTGAGACTTTTCTAAAATAGACTTTATTTGGTTACTTCATTTTTTTTCAGGTGAGATTTTTTAATTTCATTACGTGTGGTGAGTTGTGAAGTGGTTTTAGATGACTGAAAATTTTAATTGCAGAGCAAAAAAACCAATGCAAATAAATCAATATTGCCATATCATAAAATGTACATTCTTTATTTAGTTTAACAAATTTTAAGTAGATTATTTATTCTAATATTCATGCACATTCACTAGCCTCTGTAGAGTTAAGACTGAATTCCAGCCATCACAATAAACCTGCCCCATCATTTTCCTATAATTGATTTTGAGATGAAAAATTTGCATGACTATTCTGATGTGAAAAAATATTTTATTCTTCAGAAAGTTTGAATAGAGTAGTTTAAAGTTGTTAGGCAGCAGAAAGAAAAAAAAAGGAATCCTCCTTTTATATGTTTTATGTTCCAAGGAGAATAAACTCCCTCAATGGCATTACAAAGACTTTTTGACTACTTAGACTAGTGTAGCTTTCTTTCGCCATCAGACGACGTACAAGCTGGTCATTTTGAAGTTTAAGAAATATTTTTTGAGGCAACAAATTCTAACCTCTGAAAAAAAATACTTATTTTTCACTGAAAAATGTAATTAAAAAAAAAAAAACCTACAAAGTTTCTTTCATACTGATCCCATAAGATAATTTAGGTCCATGATGGTAGGAATCTCAGTGCCAAATTCCTCTTTCTCTTTGATGTTCTTGCTAGAGATTTTTAATATTTTATTCCACATTTCTTTTCCTCTCTTCTCCCTATCCCACAAAAAAACCATATAAATAAAAAATAAAACTATAGAGCTGCTATAAAATAAAACTTAAGAGCTGTGTGCTGAACTCATACTCTCATCAGCTGCTGATCAACCTCAGATCACAGCTGAACACATATACAACACCTTTGAATATTTTTTAACACAGTTGTTGGAGAGAAGAATCTCTTGATATCCACTTTTCCTGTCATTCCCACTTAGGAATTGCTATATATTAATGTAAAAGTGGCATATGGATGTGATAAAACCTATGAAGGGATAACCTTCCCTTCTCTCTAAAGCAATCACTGAGAGAAAATGTATCATTCAAACCCTTGTGTTTTGCTGAATGAATGGACGAAAGGCAGATAATAATAGTTCCCACGGTTAGAAGACCACTTCTTCCCTCACTGCCTTCCTTGGGAAAGCCAGGTGGCCACACTCCTCATTGGCACAAGGAACCTATGATAAAGTACTTGCATGAAAGGACTCAGATTTCCAAGTCATAGATAACCAAAGAATAAGTAAACAGCAAGCTGAAGACAACAACAAATTACCTTTTGAGTTCTATTATCTTCAATTTTGCTCTGAAAAGATTAACTGAAGTTATTAAAATATTTTTTTTTTAATTTATTTAGTCTTTCAGTACATGAGGTAGCTAACATTAATAGAAAGCAGTATTTTTTTTTTTTTTATAATATCCACCCTAGAATGGAATGAACACAGCAACCGAGAAGGAAAGATTTCCAGGCTGTCTTTAACCTAAGCCATACCTAAGCTAGTGATGCAGAGCTAAAAGATTTTCAGTACCGTCCTCTTCTATCCTAAGCTTTCTACAACCAGGTATTTTTTCACTCATTTGCTGTTCCTCCACAACAAAGAATGGCCAGTCTGGAAGTTTAATATTTTGGGCATTGTTCACAGTGCTGTCAGGATTTGCAAGTTTCATTCACGTGTGTGAAAAAATCTTCTACTTGTAATTTCTACTTCCCACATTGCTGGTGTAACTAACCACAACTGTTGTTTTTTCGTAAAGTAAAACTGGGTTAAAGCTTTTTTTTTTTTTTTTTTTTAAGGTAAACACTAGATGAGGATAAACAACCATTATCAGTATTGGAATTTTTTTAGAAAGAAAAGTTTTCAGTATGAATAGCAACTGCAATTATACCAACCGAGAAACACATGCAGGGGGCTTCCAGTCCAAGTACAAACTGATCAGAAGCTGTATCAGCCATGCCCCCAGTTCAGCAAGGAGTAATTAGTAGCTTCCCGAGAATCTGAGCTTCCTTTGAAACACTGGTCATTAAGTATTGCCGGAGACAGGAAACTAACCTGAGTGGCCATTGGCCTGCTCCGCTGTGGAAATTCATAGGTTTCTTGTGCTTGGTCACTTCACATTATTCAAGGTTAATTGGCTACTCTGCCACTTAAAGCTATTTTTACACTTGCTGTTTCACTGGATGCTAGACAGATTTTGGATTTTCTGATTTGAATGTGAATGATAGCAAAAAAAAAATGCTGGTTTTTTAATATTAGTTTCAGACTGTGTTTTAACTACTGCATGCAGTAAAATCCCAATTATTGGTCCCCCTCTGAGAGATGTTCCTTTTCTCATAAGTTATTATCTCTTTGATTGGCTCATTTGTTCAGTCATCCAGTTAGACAAATACATTTTGTACTACTAGAAAGGGCCAGGTGGAAGGACTGCACTGCATCTCCCTAGCCATAACAGAGAGCTCTCCATGTAGGTCAGTTTGAGGCATCTTTTACAAGAGAATACAGAGGAAATAAGTCACAACTATGAGATAGTTGTTGTCCAGTTGGTCATCTAAGTGACTTCTACCCATCTCTATTGAGACTGGCTGCAAAGCCATGTACAACAAATCTTGAAGCAAAATCCTTAACAAGATTTTTTATTTTGCAAGCATTTCTCCTGGAGACTATTTCCACAAGGACCTTCCAAGACATGAAAGGCAGCTCAGTGTCATTTCTTCTATCTCTGTTGCCCTCTTGTTCTCTTAGTACTACTATTAGGAGATAAGAGGGAGGAAATAGTCTGTTTTCCTTGCTAGAACTGGTTCTGTTTAACTGGAAGAGTAGTTGTCAGTCTGTGTCTGGAAAGCACTATGTCTACTTTTTATTTGTACTTATGAAACAGGATCTTGTGGTGCAAAGTGAGATAGAGCTTGCTTCCTCTCATGTAGAAAGATGTATTGGACGATCTCCTTGCTAAGAGTCTCTTCTCACTTGCTTACAGTACTCCCTGTGCTTGTCTGTACATTCAAAGTGGGAGGTCTCTACAGATAATCAAGATGTGTTCTGGAGAGTGAAAGTAAGATCAAGCAATAACTTAGCCTTGTTTTACTTATCCGGAGTTCAGTAAATCTGCTCCCTAGACTCTTAGCTTATGAAGGACAGAATAAGAAAACATCTTCACTCACAGAAACTAATGTAATTCTTGCTAGGTCTGAGAAACCATGTCCAGTGATAGGAGCAGCCTCAGCTGAAGAAGTTACTGCAGGAAGGACTGTCCGTTTGCAGTGAGTTTAATAGAAGCAACACACACTGTGATCCCTGAACACGTATCTGGGGGACCCACTCATCTATCCTTCCTCGTTAAAGCAGAATATCATTTAGGAGTAGCATCAGTAAAGAAAATACTGATTTCCCTTTGTTGCCATTCTTTAGTATGTAAGGATGCAAAAAAAAAAAAAAAAATTTGTCTTTCTCTAAATTTCTGTCAATAAAATCTGGACTGCAGTGTGGTTGTAAGGTTTGTCCCAGCTTAGGTGGCCAGGAATAGAACATTACATGTCTTTAAGCTCAGATCTGCCATTCCTGGGCTATGAACATAATTACACTCAATTAAGCTCTTCTTTCAAGCTGTATGTCAAGCTGTATTTTATCCCATAGGTATTTTGGGAAGGTAGACTGTAATCAAAGTAAGTTCTGGAGACGACATCTGTAGACAACTGGAGAGGCCTGAAGAGCTCTTCAGTGAAGAAGACTGTTGTACATTGAAGTCCCTGACAAAGTGTGCTCAGGCAGGGAACTTGTCAACCAGAAGTAAAATCTAGATGCTTAGAGCTGGAAATGGTGAATAATCTGCCTGAACAAAATGAGTTTGAGAAGACACTGAGATCTGAACATTGTTTTCTAAAAGAGAAAATGGTGATCATTTAAGGGAACCCAGCAAGGAAAGTAACTAACTAATCCCAAAACCAAATCAAATCAGAGCACATGAAAAGATGGACGATAAAAGAGACTGAGGATAGAATTTTTTTTTTTATTTCTTTTTTAATGCCATCATCCTTAGGAAATGTACTAGAGGATACTCTGGAAGGAAAAATTGTTTGAACATTGGTGACATTGATCTGAAAAGCCTTGCAGCCTATTGACTAAGGGAAGAACTATTGCCCATATGGACAGCTCAGTTATAAGGAGTTATATCAGCAGAAATGCAGATTTTAAAAAGTAGAGTATGAGAAGAGAGATAATATTTTTCATTCTACTGGAAGAACATGATCTCTCTCTGTATAAAAAAAGTCCAATATTTTGTGCTTTTCAAGGGGCAAATCCTGTATGAATAATGAGTTTCTGAAGAAGACTGGGGATACATTATGTTTATATTTGCACCAAGACAGAACAAAAGGCAAGATGTTTCTTATTTTTCTCATCATTGTGAATTACAGAAGCAGAGGTTAAATCATTAATACTAGTTTTTTTCAGCTCAATACCAGATCTGAGCATGATACAAATTTATGTCACACAGTAGTTCCTGTAGAACTATCTGATCTTCAATTTAGAGTTTATGAAAAATCCTCCAGTACAGCTCTTTTTTTTTTCACACTTGCGGACTTGGAAAGAATAAAATTAAGACCATAATTAAAATTATGTAAAGGTTGCACAATTTTCTGTTAACAGGATCATTTGTTGAGTATTTTTTCCACATTTAGTGCAGTGTTGTTCAACTTTTTGGCCTTGCTTTTTCTCAGGTAAAGTACAGCAATCTATCAGGAACAAACATCTTATGTTTAAAGAATACTGAAATGTTTATTGGTCATTTTACAATGGGCATAATCAATATTTATTCCAGTCACAATTAATATTCTGCAAACATAGGGCATATTATGTCCTTCTGAACACAAGCTGATTTTCTTTGTAACAATGCAATTTTATAAACTGTTAGTTTAGCTCCCTAAATATAAAAGTAACGAATCAAGCTACGAATATGAACTAGTTTCCTGGTAAAACAAACCTTGACTCTAGCTAGGAGGAGACAGCAAGGACAGTGAATATTTTCTGCAATAATTAAACAAATAAATAAAAATCTAAGTTTCTACAGTCAAATAAAAACCCCAAACAGACTGAACGTGACACCTTCAGTAAAGGCATCTCTAAAAGTTAATATTTAGATGTCAGCAAGAATAGAAAGTTTGTATTAAAAACAAATATTTCACAAAAAAAAAAAAAAAACCTGGCACCTTCGATAATACAACGGTTTTCATTTGTATTTCACTGACATCAGAGAATGAAATTCTATTCATAAAGCAGTTTACAGAACACATTTGGGCGCCATCAGTAATATTAAATTAATCACAAAATGAAATTATTTAGCCACAAAACAGTTTTGTCTTGGGTGAGGTAGATTCAGATTCTGATCTCATTTACAATGGTTTTACATCAGTGTAATTTGATTTTGTTGAAGCTTATGCCGTATAAAAGAGAAGAGAACATGGCTCATATTTTCTGCATGGTCATAAATTGCACACAACTGAAAAAAGAGGAATTTCTGCTCTGGGAAGAAATCCATGCAAATGTATTTTGGTAAAATTGGTCAGACTGTTTAGAGTGTGCTATTTATATTTTTTATAAGCTTAGCTCCAACCAGAAAAGATGCTAGATTTCCAGTGCAAACAACTACAAATGAGTCAGGTGATTCAGTTTTGTTAAGGATTCTTAGGAGAAAAGGGAAAAAATAATCTAGAGAGCTTCTGAAACTGGAGCATCTTAATTAGATACCATCACTTTAGGATATTTGTATTTGTTCAGTCCAGCGTTACTCAGGTATTTATCAGTAGTCAGTAGTCAGAATAGCTCCTGTGTCAACTCCATAGGTCCGTCCTTGTCCATACAGCCACTACAGATGACTCAGAGAAGAAAGGGCTTTCAGATTACTACAGAGCTACAAGTACATGACCACCATCACGTCGTTTCAATGTCTCCTCTTCATTGCATTAGGAAACTCTACTCTCCCCTCCCTTTGCTGCCCATACACACGTGCACCCATACACCTGGAGCATCAGCTGCTGCGGTGCCCATGAGTGGAACATGGATGTCCCCTTTCCCTGCCAGCACCTTATTCACCACAGTGAGTTTCTCTACAGGAATCAGCCTCAAATTCTCTTCTCGATCTGGCCTGCAATCTCCCTTGATCAGCTTCATCTCCCTAACAGGGAGCAGAGGTCCCAGCAGGACAAATCCACCAGCATCCCCAGGATGCTCAGAATGCAGTGGCAGGGGATATTACAGCACCTTGGGTTGGTTCTTAGTCTGAGTGCACTTCCGATGAATTGTGAAAAGGGGTAGCTCCTGCCATTTTTTTGAGTACCGAAGTGCTTCTGTGGTCACTGGGGTGCCTATCCAAATGGCAAATATTTCCTGAAATGGCAATCGCATAACAAATATAATGTTAGACACCAACAGAAAGTGTGGGGTTTCATGTAAGAATTTTCTGTTTAAACTAAAATTGATCTAGACTTAGAAACACTGCCTGTTCAATGAAAACATCCTTATATGACTCAGATCAACAATGTGCAGAGTAGAAAAGAGTTTTCCTTTCTATTAAGGAAGCAGAAATTTAAAAAGCAGAGATGACTATTTGGATTAAAAGCAAAAGAAACCCTCCAGTTTATAAGTCATCTCCTTTTTTGATACTCTAGAACAACATTTTCAGGGGAAAAGGGGACTCTGTTAAGGGATTTAGGGCTCCAGCTTGGCAGCATATTAAGGTCTTCATTAATGTGATGTAAAAATAATCAAGTATACTTTATACTTGCTGCAGTTTCATGCTTATGGGAAATTTTTGTTGATTATTTTTTGGTAGGAGGAACCTGAAGAACAAGAATATTATTTCTTAAATATAGGTGAAACAAACAAAAAAAAAAATAGTGTCCTTAATGAAGCAAAACAGCTTATACAGTAAGATTCTACTCTACATGAATAAGGGTAATAAAATGAGAGATTTTAAAAAATGGAAAATGGAAGAAAATTTGTCTGAAGAGGAAAATAACTTCCAACAGCTATTCAGCTGGAGGAATAACCTACAAACTCATAGTGCAGAAAGAGGCCTGGGGGATATTAGATAGCAAATTGTACCTGAGCCTGTAATGTGCTGTGCCTACAAAATAACACTCGCTTGCGGGTCTGTGCTTTGCAAATGCAGAGATGAGTGGCCAAAGAACAGAGAGGTAAGTCATCTTCTGTCGTTGCCCTGCCACAGGCATATGGAAACCTGACCCCGTTTCTCAGTGCTATGTTCCCAGAAATGTGGTGATGAATGGGAAGGAGAGAGTTCAGGAAAAGGTGTAGAAAATCTTGAAGCAAACAACTTATTATAAAAAATGAAAATAAATTGAGAAATAAAATAATTTGACAGTGAGATGCCTTGAGAGCAGGTGGTGGGCATAAAAGATGGTGGTTTACAAATATTTGCTGGTTAAATTGAAGAGTAAATACTCTCATTGTACTATATAAATATTTCTGGGGAAGGGTAAACAAATCGATGGAGTGACAAATATTCCAATTTATAAAGCAACATTTACGTTACAGATATCATAGGGTAAATATTTTTGGAGTGTAAATATTCCATAGAAAAATTTTTTTCTGTGCTCTACATAGAACAGTAGCTAGGACCAAATGAATTAAATAAAATCTTTCTTTTAAGATTAGTCCATCATATGGCCTTGTGGTTTTTAAAAGCATACTTGATATTTTTCCATATAAGAAAAGCCTTGCTGGGCCCTTTGGAAAGGAAAATATTCCACAGCTTACCATCACAATCAGTTATTATCCCCTTTTCTTCTTCACTACGTGGAGGACAAGGTTTACCATATTCTAACTAGCTTTCCCAAGTTTTCTCCTGTAACTATATTACAGGCAAGGAGTTACAAGCTGTGTTATCCATGCTGCTTATTTTACTTTCTAGGCTGCCTCTCCATTTCAAGATAGTTCTTCCAGTTTACCCAGAGGCAAAATTTTCAGATGCCTTCCTAAGTTTCTACTGTTTCAGCATCTCTCAAATTTTCAAAAGCATTCCTACCTTATTAAGTATGCCTACTGCTAATTGAGTCCCTAAAAATGCAGCCACATTTCCTTCCACTGGCATGCCACTATTAATGGATGCCACGTCTTGTTCAAGACCTCCAGCGACTTGTACAGCTCCTTCTACTGACTCTGCAATCTGCTGTTTGCAGGCTGTAATGCAGTGGTTTGATAGTCACTGCTGATTACTTAGTCTTTGTCAGGGCAATCAAATCAATGCCATCACATGTGGTTTCCCCTCACACTCACCATCTCATCTTTCATAATTCCTGCTTTAGGAGACTATAATTTTGGCAATGTGACTTTTCCTGTTCAAGGAATAGCAGCTGTTTGGCCTCACGCTTAGTGCACCTAAGGCGAGAGGGAGAGGAAGTCTCCCCAGCAGCAAAGAGCCATTTCTGAGAAGCAGGAGATGAATGCCTACCAGGACCTCTAAAGTTAAACTCAACAAAGAATTTTAAACAGTTTTTTAGTGGGAAGCAATCTAGACTTGGCAAGGTAGAGGGGCTTGAGGAACTATATATATGTTTTCAATTTCTAACATCTGTGATTCTATTATACGATGACTAATCTCACCTTGCTTTAATATTCTCTCCTGTAACCTGTTCCATGTACTTATTGCCCTTTCAGTAATGCAATTATCTAAGAATCGATGGCCATCTCATCCATACTAAACACTGCAGTGGGATAAACTACGTTATTTCTAAACCATCTGCAATAATGGATTGTGAAGTCTAGAGCTGAGTATCTCCAGTCTGCATGAGTTCTGCCTCTTAATTCCATTTGCCTCATTTTCAATTAAATCACCAGTGTGTGAACAGGGGTGCCAGAGGATAGAAAGAGAAAAAAGTGGAGAAAAATACAGATATTAAAGGAATATAGAAGTGTTTTATGAACCAGGTGAACATGGAATTAGAAGCGAAACAGGTAAGGAAGATAAAATAAAATAAGTGTGAAAAAAATTAAGATCCTTGTCACTGAAGCAGGTATACTCACTGGATATTAACAGTGGGATATAGAACTTCCATTTTGATTTATTTGAATCAAGCCTATGGTATGAATATACTGACTAAAACCTATTTAGATTTTAATTGCTATACTCTGCAAGAAATTTGCTGGTGATTTTCCTTTTTTTTGCTGGACAGATGTTACAGACACATCACAAACCCCACCATCATCATAATTGGTAGCCTTGTTGACAAGCTTCAAAGAGATGCCAAATCATGAATAGTTGTGGACACTCAGCTGCCCAAACTGAAAATCCTTAATTCATTTTGTCATGTATAATTGTGCTACAGGGGTGCCAGGGAAGTGCTATCAATATCAAGTTTAGCAGAAGCTAAAGGCCTGGAAAAAAGGGCCAGATCAGACGACCTTATAAATGCTGCACAGGAGGTGGGATGGAGCCAAAAATACAGAGGGATAGAGCAAGAGAGAGAGTACTTTAAAGGAAAATTCTTTACCAGAAATATATCCCTACACTATTTTAGCTTTCTATGATGATAAAAGGTCCCATTGTATTCCTTTGATATATCACAGGATGAAATATCCACCCATGGAATACAATTCAGATAAGATTGAGTAGGCAAGAGAGAAAAAAAAATCAGGATTAAAGTCCCAGAAGGAGAAAGAAACAAAATTCTCCAAACACAAATGATGGCAAAGGACTGTACAATAGACATGAGCAATGTCAAAAAATGTTGATTAATATACTGCTATTAAATACATCAAAAAGATTAAAAGTGCAAGTTAAGGACAGAAGAAATGATGGCAGAAATAGAGGATAAAGCAAGAGAGAGGGAAAAATACAGATCACTATAATAGACAAGGAAAGTCACAAAGAGGGAAAATCTAACCAACAGAAAACAATAAATTATTTAGATTCAGTGATTTTTTTTTTTTTCAGACTGTTGCCATGTACCTTTCCTGGCCAGACTGTGCAAAGGTAGTGCTTGTCGCTGCACCTCTTGTTGCTATGCTGTTTCTTTTTCAATGTGAAAATATTGTTGAAATCCCACTGCCACTACTTCACAAGGATTGCTCGTGCTATCACCCGTGTTGCCTAATTGATAAATACTCTCAGAATGTTAATGGACAAGTAATGTATGTAGGAGAGCCCATTTTGTAGATTAGATTTCTTAATGGACTTTCTGGAAGCATGAGAAGTAATTAATCTCCACAGTAACGTACTGTCACCTGCTGCTGTGGTTTTCAAAATGTCTTTTACCAACATAGCACTTTTTGTTTGTACAGTAGTGTTTCCATTTGCTTTCTGAATAGTGTGTGTGTGGGGGGGAAGTTGTGAGATGTGGAACTTTTCTTACTGTTACTCCTGTAGGAAGAGAGATCCACAGTTCCACACCGAATATGCAAACTTCCTCCATAGGTTATATCAAGTGTTCAGTAGCTTTTATCCCATTCTTTGCAATTTTTCTGGTGACTTCATAGATGAAAAAAATTTCTTTCTTCTCCAGTGTGTGACAGTCCAGTCTCTACAGTCATGTAATTCCTGAAGCTCTCACAACAGAGAATCCAGAGATCATTCATTTGGCTTGGAGATAAGTAAAAACCTAACTTTGTGATCACCTGCTGAATTCAATGTGAGTTTACAGTTTTACAGGACTTTCAAAAAACAGCCTAGTAGTTTAGACTTAGTATAAGCGACATGTTGGAAAACTTTTGTGTTTCATAAATTATTTGAAATTATCTCAATAAGATAAAAAATAATTCTGGTTTTTTCTGATGTTGTTCTGATCTCTAGTTTATGAAACTGTAAAGTTTGCTAGTGTATGTGTAGCACTTTTGGAATTGGAGGCATTTGGCAATTCTTGGAATTGTCTCTGTGTCACATGTTGTCATTGTACTACAAAAGTTCTGTTGATCCTTTCGAACAGGAATACCATTTGGCATATCTGTGTTTTCAGATGGGAGAGAAGAAATATGGAGCCAAATAGAGTTATGAATACTGAGCCAATGTTGTTCTGGGCTGGTTTGTCTTTTTTCTTAATTAAAAAAAAAAAAAAAGAAAAGAAAGATTAACTTCTAAATTGTATTCTTGCATTACTATCCAACTAAAGAAGACCTGTTTTTACTATTCAGAATGGAATAAAGTTCTGACAAATAGAGATTGGAAAATAGAGAATAGAATTTTCAAAATAGAATAAAATATGGAATATTGAATGTTTTTGGTGTGTCCTGACATGATAGTTAATGTTGAAAAATAAGCTGAGGCAGGAGGCCAAAATGAATACATTGGTTTAGGATAACAGTTATATAGAAGAAACCTCACTTGAATAGTTATCCTGCTTTCCTATGGAGATTAAGGCTCATGCAACGATACTGTCTATATGCATCTGCCACCACACAGTTTTGGATGGCCCCTCCCCCAGTAGCTTTTAAACCGTTCGCAAATTCTAACATTTGCTGGTAAAGGGTAGAGGCCTCAGAGATGGATCATTAAGCACCTAAGAATATCATAGTACTTAGGAGATGGACCAGAGGAGAGAGACCTCCACAAGAGCAGCTGTAGCAGAAGCTTCTACCTTGATAGACAGAAGCAAATCTGCATACAAGCAAGGCCTGTGTCTTCCTGTGGGAAATCCCCTAGATGTCTCCCTGGGACACACCAAAGTCAGTGAAACATGAGGCTCATCTCCTCATGAAAAAAGAGATTCTTTACCTCACGGAAATGCTTGCTAAGGATCCAAGCTGGGTTCAGAATGGATTACAGGGGAAAAAAACATCCTTTCGTCTCTGCTCTTGTTTAGATTTGAGTGCAATGTTTTGACTGCTGCCATTTCAACATTACTTGATACATAATGAGTTAATTAATAAATGAGAGCCATTTGTAAAATCAAATTTCTTTTCTTTACAGTGCTGGAGAGGGATACTATTTTAAAATGGGTTTATTTTTAATTTTCAACTTAGTTTTGCCTGTTTGGAAAAATATGCTTGCAGCTAATGACAAGGGTCGAACTGTTGACCTGCTAGCCTTTACTGACATGAAGCCATCTAATGACTTGCTGGCTTTCTTAATGGAGAGGACAGGAAAGTTCCTTGCCGTTATTGTGAGAAGTGATGTCTTGCACAGCCTAAGGTAAGCAAAGAGCAGCTTTCAGCAGAGATGCATTTAGAGACCTTTTTCTGGGTCAAGAAAAGAGATCGAGCTTGAGTGTGTATGTTTTTGGCAGAAAAAGGACAAGTTCACATCTGTTCTATGGTAAATTATAGGGAGGGAACCTACTGCCTGGGGGGTGAGTGTATTTCTGTCTTGTTTTCTCAGTTACTGCATAGAGATCTTGGCAACTGATAGATCAGTCATCAACTGCGTGAGAGATACTGTGTGAGAGATTTGTGCTTGCCCCTTGCAGATGGAGAACGCGTGTTACAGGTGGAGTAACATTTCTGCTAGGATTCCTGGCACTCAAATATGGGCTAGGTGAAAGAAGTAAGCTCTTTTGCTCTTTACCCTTGAAAAGATCTGATGAAAACACCAAACCTCCTCTTCCAAGATCAACATTTTTACTAGAATTCCCCTTCTGTGCTGTCTTTGTTTTCAATAGACCTTTTCTATTTGCAGCCTTTAGGAATAAGGAGCAGGAGGAATAAGAAGGAAGGAGACCTTCACTCCTTTTTTTTTTAAAAGAACACCACATACACAAAACTCATGTGTGTATGATCCCAAAATGCAACTAATGTGCTGAATTTAAAAGTTGTTATTGTTTCAGTAGCAATACCATTTGTGCACACAGCTATTCCATTTTGGGAGCATACCATTACATATTGCTGAATTTATTTGGAATCCCTTGCCACACTTAGCTTTGTCTAGTAATGAGTATACCTCAGAAGTGGTTTCCTTTTTGCATTGGGTGTATTCTTTGTGACTGAGTCTTATGGCCTGGTTTGACAAACATTTCTTCCAGAGAAAATGACAGCTTACACACTCTCCCAGCATAGCATGCTATTTTTTCTAGTCCAAATCTTTCTCAGAGTGCAAATATTTTTCTGGGGCAAGGTAGTGAAACAGACTGAGAAGCCAGGAAAAAGGTTAGTTTTTAACCCATTCCCCAGTCTACTTCACCATACAGCCCCCAAACTGGCATAGCTGAACAGTACAAAATTTGGGATGAGCATCCAGGGGTTATTTAACCTAGCGAAGAAATGCTCATAACACTGTGGATATGGGATAATTTCACTGCCCTGAGACTAAAAAGCAGGTTCAACATCTTGTGATATTTAATCCTGAGGACAAAGTAATTTCTCCCATCTTCTGTGAGATTGTACATGGCTAAGAGTGAACCTGAACACGGCACACCTCATCACTGTGATTTAATTTAACTGCCTACAATAGGGATAATATATATATATCCATTTCAGAGATGATCTCTAGCTACTTTTTGTAAATAATCTTTCAGACAAAAAGCACTGTATAATTGCTAAGTAAGTACATTTTCCCTGAGATTCCGAAATGAGCACTCAGATGTGTAGTAAAATATTAACTTGTCCTCTGTGTGGAGAATTACACTGTTCAGGGGAACTGGCATGAGCCTTTTCAAACTAGCTGGTTGACAACACAAGCTGGTCTTGTGTTATATGGTGCTGAGGAGTTAGCCCTCAGACAATGTGGGATGACTTGGCTCTGAGTGATGGGGAACAAGACATTGAGTGAAGCTGTCAAAACTCCCACCAGAGCTGAAAATTTTCTGTAACATGGAAGAGAAGTGGGAAAGGCTAAAACAGTGTTTCGCTCTCAGACTGTAAGTAATAAAAGTCAAGAAAAAAAATCAGACAGAAAAGGAAGCTTTATTTTTGGTGATAGCTTGTCTTTAAGCAGCTTTCTGTTAACCTAGGCAGAAGTTGTTGAAAGCGAAATTGTATTATTGAAGTTTGAGTACTGTACTCTGTAGATATAAAATATGAGAATGATGTGAGTGCATGAAAACAAGCTGAGAGCAGCAGATCAACCACAAGGTTTGCATGTTTGACAGTTTTAACTGAGCTTCTAGTAAAAGACTAGATTTTGAGAGGGGAGTAAATATCTTGGAAGATTTCTAGCCTTTTAAGAGTTAATTCTTCATAAGAAATTGGCATTTGCTTAACCAAAATCAATTCTCAGGCCAAAACAATTTTTATCAGAGGTGGATAAAGAAAGCACTTTAAGGCATACTGCTCTGTATGCCTCATTGTGTATCTCAGTGGAGATAAAGGTGCCAAATTTGGGGCTATGATAGTTAATTACCATGGAAGAGAGAATGGAAACCTAGAGTTTGGGTGAATAAAAAACATGTAAATGGCAAAAGCATTTGCATTAGAACTGTAGGTGATAAAGTAGACATGAAAAACAACACTTCTCTCAGGTATAACATGGTTTCATCAAAAAAGTATTGTCTTCGAATTAAAACAATGGAATCATCCAAGGAAAGAGAAGTGACCAAAAGATCTCAATAAGCTCAGGATTTAGGATAGTTTCTGTTCTCACAAAGTTGAAACAAAAGCAAAAGCTGTACAGAAAATAATTGTTCTGGGCATGCTAAAGAAGATCCAGTAGAGCTAGTAAGCCCTGTGGTCACCGGAGGGAAAAGTACTGCATTCCTTTACCTTAGTAAGGAAACAAACCAGTGAAGTATGTATATAAAAAGGAATCAATTTCCATTTCCTGTAAGGCAGTTGTTCTCAGAAAGGTACCTGACATATTGAAAGTAATAAAGCAGGTCATATCAGCAATCTTCCTTGTTTTGCTATAGGAATGCTGTTTAGCATTTCAGATACATTACAGGGAAATAGCAAACCTCTGTGATTGTACCTAAGGATGCTAAACTCTTTCCAGATAGCACTTCATCTGTGGAAAAGCATATCCAAGAGAAGAGTGGACATAGAGAAGTATACAAGTATTTGATTAAAAAAAAACTTGTCCACATCCCTTTAAAATGTGGGCTGTGATCACCAGAGCTACAAAATAAAATCCTGTAAAAAAGTAATTAAGAGATAGCACAGGGTGGCTGACATAGTCTGTTCTTCATCCCTATAACCAAAGTACTGCTAGATAGGTGTTATTTAAAGGCCACAGGATGATGAACACTAAGACGTTGCAGAAAGCTTTATTAAAAGGATATATGAAGGTCAGGAAAGTACTGAAAGATCTCAGAATAGTGAAGGATATTTGATACTCTCACCTTATGAAGCATCATTAAGAAAACAGTAGCTTTCAGTCCATCATATATGCCAGAAGTCAAATAAGACTCAAATATAAGGATCAAGGTTAGTGGCTACGGGTGGGAGAAAGCTGCCTAAAGTGAAACAGGCCTAGAGCTATGGAAGGATATAAAAATTCCACAGGTCTGAGCTAGACTTTCTTTGTGCATATTGACAGTTATGGATAAATATATAAGATCTCACAAATGCTATACACTGTTACAATTACTTAAAACTGAGTTCCCATTTTAAGCTCCAAAAGGTCAACTCAAAGGTCTCCCAAGCAGCAGTCACTTTCTCTCTTGTAAGGCAATAATTAGAAACATCCTTTTGAGAATGTGTTTTCACATGCCAGGTAATCAAAGCTTAGTTGTGCATAGATACAGCTTTTTTTTTTCTTTTTTTTTTTTTTTCCACAGGAACGAATGAAAATAATTACTTTAAAGTATTCACTCATGAGAATAAGTCTGCTCATCAGTCTAATTGCAAGCAGACACAGTCTTTCCATCACAATAAATTCAGAATGGTTCATTAGCTTCTATAAGTGGATGAAATGGATCATCTTGTTAACATTGACATCGTTTTAAATGGCTGATTTTGCTACGTATGTGTTGGAATTTGCAGTATACCTGTACAACAAAAATAATTAATTAATTAAGGAAGTGTTTGGAAGACAATGCAGAGAGGGAAAGCTAATATTTCCTGCAGAACCCAGATCTACAGCTTGACTGAAAGCTGAGAGGTGGTTTAAACAAATATGGCTTTGAGTATGAAGGAGTTGAATTATCAGCACTATCCTGAAGGGCAAAAACTAGCTAAGTTGCAGTAAATCAGCTGGGTTTAGTCACAGAAAGGGATGTGTGTGAAAAAAAAAAATAGGGAAACTGTTTTTAGTATTTTCATTATGATCACAAAAACCACCCTTGAAGATACAGTGCTCTCCTGGCATTTATATCCTAGACAGAAGTGTTCCAGCCCTAGAGAACTGTTGTTACCTAACAGGAAGGATGTAGTCATTATTTTGTTTTATCAGCTTTTCTTTCTCTCCCTTTTGCAAGTATTTAAACACACTGTGGTCTCACTGAACCCTTCAATCCATTTCCCTGGCTGAGGCTGGCAGTATAGTCTGTGGATCTGATGGGAGGATTTTATCATGGACCTGGCTCTGCATGTAAATTAGGGACCCTAACTAGAGAAGGACAAGGAGAGAGGAAAAGGTAGTGTAACATCTGAAAAAGAAATAGGAAGTACCTCAACTCTGATTCTCTTCTTTCTTACTTTATCTTTCCTAAGAGTAACTTTACTGACTTAACTGATTTCTTTTAAATTTTTTTTTTTTAGTCTGTATGTCTGAGAAAGAAGAGTCAAGGTCATTGTTTCCAATTTATACCTTAAGACTCTAACTTTTGCCATAGATATGGGATGCTAGTTTATTATTTATTTTGGAATATAATCCCTGATCATTGTAAACTCAGAATACAATATAGCTCACTTATGACAGAGTAAGGTTAGTTTGGGGATTAAGTTTTTCCCTATTACATTGCTAAAGCTCACATATTTGATTCTGTTCCATAGCTCTATCACCTAGACTGATTGATATTTTCACATCAAGCAGGCAAAACTGCCACTCAGGTTTAAAATAAAGAAATAAAGATATTTCTCTTTCTGGTCTTATCTCCCTGCAGCTCCCTCCTGGCTTCCAGTCTGTTTTGATCCAATCTACTCCTAGGCAGCTCAACCAAAATTCACTTAGAAAATTTAGTTTCAGAATGCAGTCCCAGCCCCTGTGAGAAGACCAAGGTTGCCTCAATGTCAAGGAACATGCACATGTCCTGGGCTACTGCTGCCCACGAGGCAACCGGCGAAGCCTCCTGGGCTCTCCTGTGAGACTCCCTCAACTGTTCCCATCTTCTGCCCTCCAGTGGGACATCCACAACTCACACACTCGAGCAGTGATGTAGCGGCTTCTCTCCTATGCTGCAATGTCAAATGACAGACATAGCTGACTGCTTTCTGAAGCCCTGGAAAATGGCTATCCAAAGTGACCGATACCCTTACCCCATCCCAAAACTGAATGTTCTGTCATGTAGTCAGTATGTTACCACGCCCCATGTTATACAACCCAACACACAGATTTTCTCACATTGATCAAGAGAAAGGTTGAAAGGTCTTTTGGAGAAAATATACCTTTTCTTGGAGGACTAGGAGGCAAATTCTCCTAGTTTTACCTCTGGGCAACAGCTCAAGTGATAAAACAGATTATCATCTCTGTGATATACTCCATGGCACAAGTGAAGGCACAGGACATCAACTGTATGTGGACAGCCCTCTGTAACATTTTCCACAACAAAAAAAAAAAACAACAAAAAAACCAAAAAAACTGCTTGAAAGAATCCTAACAGCCTCACATACCTGCATCACTTCACAGAGCCAGGGCCTGCTCCAGCCATTGCATGGGTGGTGTAACTTTCTCACAAAACTCTGAAGATGCCTATGCTGTTACTGCATAATAGCCTGGTCTTTCAGGATAATCCATTTATCCTATCTCCCCTCTCATGTCAGAATACAAAAGCCTCTGAGGTGCCTGCTCTGTGAAAACAGTGGAGAAGAGAAAAAGCGCATACATCAGTCAGATAAATAGTCATTACCACTCTGACAGCAGTTTCCAGGTCTTTTTGCAGTATATGATTGCAGGATCACACAGGCCAAAAGGGCTCACTGGCCTTTTCCTGACAAAAACAGTTAGAATGAGGCTTGTTCTTTTTAGGGATCTTTTGCATCCAAAATTTCATGGCTTTCTGTTTATCAGGTCTTGAAACAGTGAATAAAGTTACTGACCTTTTTGTCCAAGCAGGGACAACATTGTATTCCAGTGCTCAGTTTGAATCTTCAACAGACGGGATCTTCTAAGAGGCTATAAATATCAACCTCTTTGCCACTTCCCATGCCCTGAAGAGGAGCAACAGCAACTGTGCTCTGCTTCTAATCTAGAGCTGAGTCTATGCTCAAACCTAGGCTCTCCACAGGAAATGAGAGCAAGGCCATGCTTAACGAGGTGTTTCAGGCAGGCTTCAGGCATGCCTAGTGGAGCGAGTGCATGAAAGGTTGGGTCCATGATTTCCCACATGACCAGTCCAAGCACACCTACTTGCAGTGCCATTGGCTTGTGCTCAGCTTCATGAAACACCCAGCCCTGAGGATATTTGCTTTCAGGAAAGATCCCACATCTGACTAGCCTGCCAGATGTGCCTCTACCAGAGGAATACCTGGGACTTGTGGGCAACATCTGTTTGGGCTCTGCCTTTTGATACCATGTGTGTGTAATATCAAACTCAAATCACTGGCATGTAGGCGTTAGTCTGTAAAACACACAGGACCTCAGCCTCCTTCTGTCCTTGTCTCCTAGGGTATAGCACAGATGTAATACAAAAAACCCTGCCCAATGCGCTTCAAAATATGTGTATTTTCTTTCTCTCTACAAGATACATTGCTCCCAGCCTAAGAAAGGTACCACAATGACTGAGGAAAAGCTTTTGAGGCCCTCTAAAGCCTCATCCATTGTATTTCAAACCACAGGTTCCATAATGACACTGCCTTTTAATTCTGTGGAATTGATTAGCATTGGTGCTCCCAACCTCGAACATTTTCTTCCTTTAGTAAAACTAATTGCAATTCCTATCCCTGCTACCACCATAATATCACAAGCTATTAACTGCAGCCATTAACTGCAGATAAAGAAACAACACTTTTTTCTTCACTTCACCTCCAATCCATGAATTATGGACCTGGGTGAATTATAAGATTCTCAAGAGATTTATAAAAACGTTGCAAGCAATTTCTCAAAATATCTGTTGATTTCAATGTCAGAGGTTCCCCTGCCTTACTCCAGCCACACAGCTACTCCGCAACTGCTCTCTTCACCTACCAGTGCACCCTTGTGTATTTGTGGATTTTCTGTCCTGTGCAATAAGATGGGAAAGAGGCTCATTTTTTCTGTTGTTGTGTATACACACATGAGTTTTGTCCACAGAAAGGGAATAACTGGGTCTGTTATGATGTGAACTCAGTGCCAAATGGTAAGTAGTACAAGACGTTATAATGAAAAAAACTCACACGCAGGACAGCCCGTGGAGTATTAATGTGGATGCTAGCATGGGTTTGGAGTTGTGGAGGGGCTCTGGGATGATTCTAAGTTGCTAGTCTCATGTTAGACTTACTCCAAAGACATTGCCCTTGCTCTCCACTACCTTTAGACATGGAAGTAAAACTGAAGCCTAAGGAACTAGCAATGACTGTCACTGGAGAAAGAGGGCGTTGACAGATTAAGGGTTGTTCACACTAGATCTTCAGATGGAATGGACACCCAAAGTATCCTCCACAACTGGGATTATTTCAGTAAGGATTCTGCACAGGAGAAAAGCAAAACACAGTGATCATGTGTCCTTGAAGCTCCACATGGATCTGAGAGCCGATTTCTGGGGAATGCTGTTAATGATGGATGATACTGAAAATAAATCAGTATAAGTTTGACCCAGAGCATCCAGTTCTTAACCCCTAGCTCAGCTGTTGCAGCATCCTTTGGAAGACTTAATACGAAATCCAATTCCGGTGATGTACAAAACTGTCACTGAACTATGCCAAATATCAAATCTTTAATGATGTTATTCTTGTGTTTTATGGGAAGCAGAGCAGTAACCTACTTTCTGGTCTGATTAAGGGTAGGAAGTGGCTATTATTCAATGTTGCATCATTTATCAAAAATAATAAAAAATATTAAAAGTCCCTTAGAAGCTAGATGCGTAAAATTAAAATTTTGATGAATAAACTTATCTCAAATTAACTTAAGCTGTGCAAGTCCTTTATACGAGGCATTGAAATGCTTTTGAGACACTAGGTTAATTTGGTGAAGTCTAGTAACAGCATCAGATTTTTCTGAACAACCTGATTTTCATGTTACAGATGTGTCAGTGTACGTATGGATGCAGTAATCATTTTGGTATAATTAACTGCCTGGTGAAATGTCTCATTAGCCTGGGGAGTTACTGATGAATAATTTGTCATGTTCTAATTATTCCTTTCTCACCCCTCCCTTCCTTTAAAAATACATAATTATAAGTATTCAGGAAATACCTTGCGTATTGTTGAAAATCTACCTCATCATTTAGATCCTTCCAACTTTTCTGAAGCGCAGGTTATGCTAAGTGCTGAGAATTAAGGTAGCTATGGATATAGTTGTTCTATAATATTGCAGCACTGCACAAGGTCCTGCATATGATCTGGAAAGTTCCTGTTTGAGAAAGGCCTCCACTGGGGTTTACTGTCCCAAAGATGAAAGCAATGAGATATAATATTAGGCTATGCACACACTCTGCTATGTTCAAAGCTGCAAGAATGTGGTAAATTCTTTGCTGACTAGTTTAAAGATCACATGTGATATCAGCTCCCGCTTCCTGACAAAGCTTTCCCAACTTAACGGAAATGTATTTAAGCATGACAAATGCTTTGACACGACCCTGGAATCTGCGAAAAGCTGAGAGTGAGTTAGTTTATGTTGCATACATACATCCAGTAAGCATTCGAGTTGTTTGGTAGATGGGATTTATAGTAAACCTTGGCATATATTGATCAGAGCTGAAGCAGGAGGGTGAATGAATGATGCACAATCACTGTGCTGCTTGGGAAAACCAGAAAGGGCTCTAGCTTCAATTAGGACATGTACCTTGCTAGCATGCAGCTACAGAGTTAAAATGTAATGAACTTCACCCAATTTGTATTGTAGCGGGTCTCGGTGGACTGGGTGTGATGTACACTGTGGTTCTGCTCCAGGCAGATAGTACTAAGAAATCACTTCTGTGCTTTCCTTCTCTCTTCTGCTTTTGTTCTTATTTAGTTTGGAAACTTTGCTGAAGTGAGGGTAGAGAGTAAACAAAAATGTGATATTGCACTTGCTTATATACAAGACCTCCCACAGTGATGCATTTATACACTACTGCAAGTGTAGCTTTGTAACAGATTCACTAGAATAGTACTATTAAATATTTTTCCACGTTTCAGTGCTTTTATACACTACGTGAACTGCTAGACACAACGAATGTGCAACAACCTTTCAGTAAAATTTGAGCCAGAAAAAAAAAGGCAAAATTCAAGTAGTCAAACTAGCTACTTGGACAGGATAGGGAGGCAAGTAAGGTCAGTTGACTATGTGCAGAAGGCCAAACAGTTGCAGGTCATCTGGCTCTAAAGAAAGCTAGTACTGGTCAGCTCTGTTGGTGAAACTGAACCTCAGCATCTTGGAGCAGGGTTCCCTAAAGCTAAATTTTCTTTAGTCTATCTCCCAAACAAATGAACGCTCCGTGTAGTCACATCACAAATGAGGCTCAAACTACTTTCTCTCTCTTTGTTCTTCTTTTTAAAATAGGAAAGAAATGGATGGCCCTTATGATTCAAAACAAAACTAATAATCCTTAGATTTATTCTTCAAGAGACAAATAAACTTTATTTCATTAAAAAAAACCCAAAGGTTTTGGTGGTTTTTTGTGAGTCTCTTGCCTCAGAAACAGCGAGGGTGACTTCTAAGTATTCATTAGATCTATCTATTTTCCCAAATTGACACTCATTTCTGTCAAAATTTTCAGTCTTAAAGCTGTTAAGCATGCTTCTACAATGTAAAATGCTTCTCCTAAACTCTTACAAATCCAGTTCTCATTATTATCACAATGACCCTGTCCTTTTAACAGTCAAAAGAGGAAGATAAAGCATTCTATTTCTGAACACCCCCTTTGCAACCTTTTTTTTTTTTTTTTTGCTGAGCACAAAATCCTAAGAAAAATATGAAGCATTGCCCTCTGGTTGCTTTTTTTATTAGCTGTAGTCCTCATTTTGTATTCTGACGTTGACTGAGAGTTACGAGCTAATAATAATTCAAATCAAACTTACGAAGCAGAGAGAGTGCCTTTGATGAGCTCTCCAGTCTCAATTGTTTCCTACATTTAATCATCCTTTCATGCTTTCAGGTAGTTCTGTGCTTTTCCAACACTTCCCACATTTTCATAGTTGATCTGGAAATGAAGTAAGTGAAAATTCAGTGGAATGGAAGAACAGCAGGTGAAGAGCAGAAAAGTTAAAAGCCTCACTCACTTGTTTTTCTGCACATATTTATTCTGCACATAATTCTTTGTGAAGGAATTAAGTATTTTGAGGCAAATGTATAGACCACACAAGGGAAATACCTTTCACTTGGCATTCATCAAGCATTCTTATCTCTGTGTTCTGAATGATACAGCTATAGATTCAGTTCCCTGTTTGCATTCAGCACATTGTGACAGCCCATGCAGTGACAGAAGAAAGGCAATTTCTGTAATATGTTCAGGGCTCTTCAGAAAGCAAGCATAGTCATGCTATTAAAAGAAAGGAGCGGGACCTAAGTGGGCTTCATTCTGATGCTGAGCCACACTGTTTTAGTGCGACTTCAGTCTCTGTATTGTTCACTTTAACCCACTGTGTCTCATTTCCCCATAATAAAATTGTAATAATGGTGCTAACCTACTTCACAGGGAGCTTTTGAGGCTTATTTTATTTGTGAAGTTTATTGAACTGGGAAATGGACAGAATAATAAAATGTCAAAATGATAGACCATTATCCTCCTTGCTTCTACATCCCTCATCAAAACTTACCATATCTCAGAAATCATCAGTGTTAATGGCTAGAATGACAAACGGTATTCCAAGGTTTGGATTTTTTTTTGCATTTCTCAGTGTTTTAAGGAAGTTCTATGGAATTGTATAACTGAAATAGCCAAAACAAATAAACAAGTGTTAATGCAATTACTTTTCTCCACCTTTCTCTCCTCTACTATTGCTTATTTTCCATAAAAGTACTCTCTTTCTCACTGGGACTGCGTCTGTTTGCACAGCATCTAACAATACTGTGAGTTTATAATGTGAACAATGAACTGCTGGAAAAGTTTACACTGAAGACTTTTTTTTTTTCCTCATGAAACACCTAAGGCTCCCAGTCAAGAAAACATCCCCCTCTAAGAGAGAATTTAAATGAATACTGTCCCCAGAAAGGATGAATTTAAATGTAGACTTTAGAATTTCCCCAAAGGGATGCTTGAATGCCTTTTGGACGTTTTCTTTTTTCCTTCTCCAAGAAGCAAAAATTCTTAAGTTCAGGAATGCACAGACTTATCTGTGTCAGTTGTCATCGTTAGCAGGAGTAGGTGCTGTTCCTGGCTGTGGCAGGCTCCAGCTGTATTTGGGGCAGTGTATTACTGTCAAAAAGCAGCTCTGTCCTTAGCAGTGAAACTTGTATTTAAATATAAGCTGTTGTACTTACACGAAAGATTGGCTGATGTAATATGAATTGTATTATGTGAGGCAGATAAGAAGATCTCTAGACATAGCTTTTGGCCTTAAATAGTCAAGTAATTGACTCTTCTAATCTTTGGGAATGCTTAGGATGTTACTGTAATAAGTATATAGGCAATAAGTAATTTCTTGAAGTATCCTCATGAATGAAGTATGAGGCTTTGCCAATATATTTGAGAATAAATGCCATCTTGGTTATCACTACTGCAAGTAGTCTATTTGCTCTGGGAATTCCATATCCTAGGGTGAAACATGATGTTTTTATTTGTAGTTTCAATATGGAGGTACCTTCTCAGATGATAGGATAACCTTTAATAGTATAATAGCTGGGAAATAAGCAACTGAAGCTTATTGGAGATACTGAATTCTGCCTTGTATCTGACAATTTGGTGTATGTCTATGTAGATGCAATTCAATTTATTTTTCATTCTCTTTTGTATTTTGATTTGTAGGTTGGAATTGTTTGTCACTCCTCCACTTTAGAAATCAAGAACATTAAAATGATCAGAGTTTGCTGACAGCCTTGGGGAAACTTTTGGAAACCATTTCATTTAAAAGCAATCCTGCCTCTGTATCGTTATTTCCCATTTGGTTGCTGTGGAAATAAATGTCATATCAAAACCAAAGGACTGCATTCCAGGTACAACAGATGCAACACATGTGATCCCTCGAGAAAGGCAATGCTCTGGGAGAGGGATTTGTCTGTCAGATGACTGATGTCTGGACTCTGTAGTTTGGCCGATTTGTGCCCAACACAGCACTAAAGACTGAGAACAAAGATGAATTTCAACCATCTCTATTTTTTTTTTGGTTTTTTTTTTGTTTGTTTGTTTGTTTGTTTGCTTTCCTGTGGATAGGTATTGTTTAGGACAGCTTAAAGTGTCCTTCAACTCATTCCTGTCAACTCACGACCCCTGGGAGTTGATCTGAGAGAAGTGGCTTTGGCATTACCTCAGCCTTGCTCCCCAGGGAGATTTATCTGCGTAGAAAGATGATCAAGGAGTCAGTTTGACTAGTTTCGTCCTGCTGCAGGAGTGGTTCAAAGCAAACGCAGGAAGAACTGGCTTTCACCTTTCTGAGCTGAAAATCTGTTGTTCAGTTCCGCTGGATACTGTTCAGCTGGTGAGACTGTGAGGTAGCAATAGATTACCCCACAGAAATGAGTCAACAGAAATTACTATTAATTCAAATAACATACCAAATTTGTCAAGTAATGTTAGGTAGAAAGAAGGGAACATTTGAAGAAATGCAAATCTTTCCTTCTGTTAAAAACTGAGAATGAAATGTACTGAATTTTCATTTCAAATTAATGATTCTTTCAAATTACAGGTAAAAATGAGAAAATGGACATTTAACCAAAAAAAAAAAAAACAACCACCCTCCCCTCAAAGAAGCACAATAAATATTTTCCTTGAGGTTGACAGATAGACTTGAAGTTGACTTGAAATAATGTAATTTTACAGGTTTGTTTCTGCCAGTAACTGAAAAAAAGAAAAAAAAGGAAAAAAAAAATCCTAAAGGGAAGCTTTAGTTCTTCTCCTCCTTTCTTGGCTTCATTAGGTCCTGTTGGCAGCATGATGTCTTTTAAACATCTTTGACTATGCCAGATGATTAAATCCTCCAAGCTGGCAATAATTTTTTTATTGCCTCCATACTGAAACCCTTTCTATGCCTTTCAGTGCTTTGTTCCACAACTATCAGATCCTATACTTTTAGGTAACATATTCTGTCTCTTATTGCCTTCATCTTTTTTTGTGACAGAGACTCCCCAGAGCATGAAATGAACCCTACCAGCTGCCAGCCAATCCTGGCCCACCTAAGCAGTGTGCAGCGTGTTGGTCTTTTCATTTTTTTTTGCACAGCCTTAGCTAGAAAGCTTGATTAACTTTTTTCAAAGATACTAGAAATTATATAGTTATAAATAGTTATGCAAATTTTATATAACCTCAGTATTTTATTTAGTGTATAAGCTCATTGAAATAGTCATCCTTGTTTGTACAATGAGGTCTCACACTATGAGGTGTTAATCAGTCATTCTGGCTTTACCTTAAATGTGACATTTAAAGGCATGATGACATAGAAGAAATATTTCTATTTTCCATAGAAGAAATGACCATAAATTACGAAGTGTGCACATATAATGGGATTTCAGAATCCTCTATGTTGTTGCTTTTTTTTTTTTTTCCCCCCACAAAAAACAGAAGGGAAAATAAGACTTTTTACGACTAGATTTGTATTACCTCTGCTGACCACATCTGCAGACTGGAGGTGAATCTCAGGAGTGAAAATAATAATACAAACCTCTTATTCACCAACTCTCACAGACTCTGTTTGCAGCAGAAGGATTTGGCATGTAATGCAGAGTGGGAGTAATTTTTTACGTGTGGAAAAGGACACTTAGAGGAGTTTGGCTAGCTTCGCTCCATGCAATTCCTTTACACAAAAGGCATTAAATTCTCAAATTCTATCCCTAAGGATGATTGAGAAAAAGGATGAACTATGTATTTTTATTTACTGCACATCAAAATTCTTAAACATGAACTTTGGCTTTTAATTTGTCTTTGTGTGTGAGTTTTTTCACAATATGTTTCTTAACCCTTCAGAAAGATTAATAAACGAAGGAAATAATGCTAACTCTCTCTGAGAATGACTTATATCTGTTTTTTTCTTGATTACTTCTTCTCCCAAATCACCTGCGTTTGCTATTCCGAAGAGTTGTGCAGTTCCTAATGGTTTTGTTTGGTATTCCAAACTGATGTTGCATCAAATTATGTGCTTATTTGTTTGTTTGTTTTCCACAGGAGTTCTCTTGTAAATTAGCAACAGTTAATGGGAAGCTAAACCATTCTCAAATTGACAATCAAATTCACTCAGCAGAAGAAAAAAAAAAAGAAAAGGACCTTTAGAGAGAATTTACTGTTACAGAAATATACTCTAGGGATCACTGAGGATGACATATGAGGAGTGGTGGCCATTAGGGAAAAAGCTTATTAAAAGTATTTCATAAATAGCAAAGCCTAAATCAGAGACTTTTCTCATCCTTTCAAAAATAATTGCCTGTTTTAATTGCACTGGATCATGGTATCTGATTCGCTATTGCCATTTAGAAGTAAATATAACAACTTCTTTTTGGTCCATAATTCACTGTGGTGCTTCTGGTGCAATCACTGATGTTGGAAGTAGGGAGGAAAGGTGAAGTTTTACACAACTGCCTGGCAACTCGTGTCTTCAGATTTACTCACTTGAACTACTGTGAACTGAATCAGGTACAGAATCATCTGGAAACAAATGAACTACAAACTTATCTGAACCATTGTCCAGATCTCAGCTGATGATCTCCATTCTCTAATGTACACAGAAATTTAGCTCTTTTTAAATACCTCGTTTTCCCTTGCATTATTTGTCAGAGAGGCCAAAACATGATGAAACACTGTTGAATCCGTGCTGTTAGGCCTTTCCAGAACAGAAAAGCACTAGAAATCTCATCTCAAATACTCTCTAATCAAGAAATCCAGATATGGCTCCAGTTCAACATATAAAATATACATTGGCTGTCATGGCAGATGAGCACTCATCGTGTCATGTAACATTTAAGCCTCATTTTGTGAAAGACAGAGATCTAGAGAGAGTTTGCATAATTGTGTAAACTCCTCAGCCCTGGAGCAAATTGAAAATCTATCTCCATTTGAAGGTGTATCTATTGCTGAATTAAAATCCTACCTCAGATTCAGAAACAACCATAAGTTTTTTATTATGAACTAATGTTTATAGCATGTCTGCCAGCTTAACTCAAATATCTTTCTCAGCTACTCTCAGCAAGATCAGGATATGAAGAGAAAACTGTCCTTCTATTTTCCTGTTAAGAGTGACCTGTGTCATAAATATTTTCTGCAACACTGCTTCTGCAACACTGCTTCAGCTTTCTCATACATGTAGTTTAAGGTAATCACTATATAAAGTAATCATCTAACATGTCTATAAGGCTTAATGTTTGAAAACAGCATTTTGAGTCCTCATTCTAGATTCCTTGAGGAGAGTTTGGTAGGAATCTCTTCCCTAATTTGAGTTAAAAAAAAAAAAAAAAGCTAGAATCATACAAAAAGTAGCATAAGTTACATTTCCAGATTTGGCAGCTTATGCATCACTGTGAAACTTCTTTATACAGAAATGTATTATAGACATTATAAACTTAACATCTCTTCCACTCTAGACTCTTCTGTTGTTTAGTTGAAAAAGGTTAAGTATCACAGATGTACTATACAAGCCCAAGTGATTGACACGGACAATATAGTTTTATTAATGGAGCAGTTTACAAGGAACAGCATAGCAACATAAACAACCTCAAGAGTATTAACTAAGCATTCCAGCAATTTTGTTTTCATCGATCAAAATTAAGAGGTTTATAATTCTGATAGAACCTCAAAATATTACAAAAATGCATTGTGAGCTAACTAAAAAAAAGCAAAAAGAATGTTATATAGCTCTCTAAGAAACCTGTAGCAGTGCTCAGTCACCCTCACAGTAAAAATAAAAAAGTGTTTCCTGGTGTTCAGAGATATCCTTCTGTGTTTCAGTTTGTACCCACTGCTTCTGATTCTGTCACTGGGTACCACTGAAAAGAGCCTGGCCCCATCTTCCTTGTTCCCTCCCTTCAAGTATGTATATACTTGATAAGATGTCTCTGAACCTTCTCTTCTCCAGGCTGAACAGTCCCGACTCTCTCAGCCTTTCCTCATAGGAGAGATGCTTCAGTCCCTTAACCATCTTTGTGTTCCTTTGCTGGACTCTCACCAGTATGTCCACATCTTTCTTACTTTCTTAATGGGAAGCCCAGGACTGGACACAGCACTCCAGGTGTGGCCTCACCAGTGCTGAGTAAAAGGGAAGGATGACCTCCCTTGACCTGCTGGCAACACTCCTAATGCAGCCCAGGATACCATTGCCTTTTTTTTTTTGCTGCAAGGGCACATTGCTGGCTCACGTAAATGCTGGCTTATTCCGTTTTCCCTTTCCCTTTTCTTTTTTCTTTTTTTTCTCTCTCCAGATACTGAACCAAAACCCCCTGAACTTTTATAGAGTTTAAATTCATTCTGTAAAAATGCATTGACATGATAATTATTATCCAAGTAGATTGTTTTAGCTGTAAGGATATCCATGAATCTCAAACAGTGTATTAGCAGTCTTTCGACAGGCAAGTGCTTCAGCCATGTCTCTTACTAGCTCATAATACTCTTTGAAGAAAATGTGTGCTCTAGACTGTGACTGGTGACTAGATAAATCAAGTGGTCTTAACTCAGGTACCTGATGGATCTCATGAATCTTTCTCTCAGAGGTCACTTGTTTCCATCTCAGACAGCATAATTAACTTCAGGAATGCAAGTTAGAAGTACCAGTTGACTAACTAATGGCCTATGGAAAATAACTGAGCTTATTTAAGTCTAGTTTTGAGTGCTTACATCTCAGAAATGTGGGCATTGGTGAACATTGCAGTTGTATTATCTTCCCCCTTGACAACTGAAAAACAATTAAATCTAGCTTCAATTAACTTTAAAAAATCAGCAACAAATCTTACAGCATTGCAAATTTTACTAAGGCCTTTCTCCAAATTCTTGGAGATTTGATAGCAAGCCGTATCATTTACAGCACACTATAGGAAGAGAATACTTGTTGAGATTTTTCTTCTTAATGCAACATGGATGCAGGCTGTGCTAGATTGCATTATTTTTGTGTAGCTAATGTATATAAGAGGAAAAGAACAATGGTTGTATTTACTGAGGTGCTGGACTGAGTCATTGAAAGTACAATTTGTGATGGGCACTTTCATCAAAGTAAAGGCAGTGTCTTATCAGCCTGTCCAAATTTATCTCTGTGATAGCTGGCTGTTCTGTTCAGTGCATTTTCTCTGTCTATGAATCTGGAGAATGTGATCTTGTTTCATCAAGCCCTCAAACCCATTCCATTAAAGAATAGATGTAGATTATAAATCTATCACAGATCTGTAATCCATGTCGTCCCCTCAAAATTGTCTCTCTTTTAGCTGCTGCTTGGCCTTCTATCAGGGCACTGTGTCTACAGTGTTTGATAGCTTAGATTCCCAGTTCACTTCACATCCTGCTTCCCTTTTCATTCATGATTGTTACCTGTGTATTAGTCTGTTCCCAGGCCCTTTTTGGAGTGAACCAAGTTCTCTATGGTGAAACCCAAGAGATTATTTCCTCCAGAACCTGCTCCCAAAGCTCAATGAGGATAAATCTACATAAAAATCTAACTCTGTTTATTCTACCTAGTCATCTGACACTATCCCAACTGTTGCTGCACAATTAAATATCCTTATATACCCTTTCTACCATGCCCACGATTGTGCAGCATGTAGCCTTAGTGTTGCACTGTGAAGCACCACCCTGGCAGGCTGCAGCATGACAATGAACTTATTCCAGGCACTTTCATCTTCGAAAGTCACAAAAATAATTATCATATCTCAGGGTTACAGGACTTCTGCATAGGATGAAGGCAAGCCCAAGGCCAGGCACCGTGTTGAATAAATACAGACAGTCAGGTCCAGAGAGAATGAGCTGTGAAAGTGTGGACGTGGACCACTCTGAGCAACAGATCCTGGGACACAGCCTTTGGGTTGGAGCTCTCTACCTGCATAGTCAAACCTTCACTCTGGGAAGCCAAACAGTGGTAGTTCTTTCACAGATTTGGGTCCAGGCTTCTTATGACAGCCATGCCAATGTAAGGTTCCAAGCTCTGGATCTAAATCTCACCTCTGGGATTTCACTAAGAAATAAATAAAGACGCTGTAGATGTTCCAACGTGCACAGGAAGTACTGCATGTAACAGTCAGTGGAAATCCAAGTAACTTGCTGCCCCAAGTCACTGGCTCCCAATAGATCTATTATTATTAAATAATATATTTTTACATTTCAGCTTGAATTACTTTTATGCCAAGGGTGTAGGAGGGTACTGAACTAAAAATGTACAAACATAAATACCTGAATGAACATCTTTTCTGGTTCAATCATCTGAAACAGCAGCCATATTCAACCAAAACTTTTCTGCAGAATAGGGGAGTTTCCAACAAACAAGAAACCTCATAGAAATATATAAGCGAGAAACAAAGTTTGAGTGCCTATGAAGGATAGAATTTAACATTACTGAGAGATTCAGAGTCATATCACAACCATCCTTTGACTTCACCTCATAATTTGTGAAATGAGCTATTTTCTTCTGGTGCTTACAGATGAGTTAGCACTGCTTCCATCAAGTTCTAAGTTACTGTCGCAGAGATGTTAAGAAAAGTGTGTAGATAACAGGTACAGTCTGTGGACTACTGAGTAGAATGGCTGAAATTCAATAAACTAATGGTCTACTTTACTGCGTGAAGCAAGCAAAACAAACACTGCTCCCAACGCTTTCAATAATCCACACCCTCAAAGATATTTTGCCAGGAAACAAAATGCAAGAGGCACACAAAATGCAAGAATTCTACTAGCAGCTTCTGGCTGTCATCTTCCTTTGAAACTCATCCTTTTTGCCTCTGCACCTAGATCCCACTTCTCTCTTGCTTTTTTTTTCCCCCTTTCTTTTTTTCTTTCTTTTTTTTTCTTTTTTTTTTTATTGGCTAATAAAAGTGATAGGTTTCTGTTTAAAGGCTTTCAATCTGCAGTACAGATTACAGCTGTGTGTAGAGTGAAAGAACACAGAGACATGTATGGTCAGGGCACAGCAGAGAAAGTAGTAGGCATCTCCAGCGCCTCTGCCCAAGGAACATGTTGGGCCACCACTGACCTATGGGGCATCACAGTGTGAGCTGGCACGTACCAGGCAGGAAGGTCTATAGAGTGCATTCCTGTGATCATCAAAGTGAAAATGGACTAGAAGGAGGATTGCAAATGTTTTCAAGATCTGGAGGACCTGAGTTGGGGAAAGTGGAAGGAACCAGGTTAGATACAGTAGGAACACGACAGGCTCATGAAGTACCACCAGAGAAATAATGAATTAACTTTGAACTCTGGAGAAATTGTCTCCCACTGATACTGATAAACTCTGGAAACAGCACAAGCAATTATCACACAGAAGAAAGCTCAGCAGCCGGTGAAAAGAGGAGCATGGTGCAGGTGCTGGGTGACTGGCTGCAGCTGCCAATTGCTGTACGAGCTGGAGAACATGGCTCCAAAGCCAGCGTTCAATGCAGGCTGCTACTGCAGAGGGCTGTTGTTTAGTTCTGCTCTAACTCCGAGTTAGTTTTCAATTGTTACTCTAGGTAGAATAATGCTGATGTTATTCTTCCGTGTATGGTTTGCTGTTCATTTTAAAGGTTATAAACCTAAAATGGAGCTTTTCTGAAGACCTTAAGACATTTCCTATACCATATAAAAATGTTTCTCCCTTTTTCCTTCTACAGAAATTACTGAATCTTTAAAAATTAATTATTGTCAGTGCACTGATGACATAGACATTTCTACAGAGAAACCATTTATAAAATATTTACATATAAAGATGGCCAGAACAAGGAAAACATCTAATGACTCCAAAATCAGGAAAACATTTAATGAATCCAAAATCAGGAAAACATTTTAGTTTGGATATTTGAACTTTCTATGGAAAATACTGAAACATTGTAAATTTCACAGTGTTTGTGTTATACTTTGAGCCTGTTTCTTCTGGTCTTATGTTCTGTGTTTCTTGAAAAGCTTACAAGCATCGAATTTTAGCTTTGAAACTGATTTTTTTAACTTTTGGAAATTTTCTATGCACAAAACCATGAACTAAAATATTTTTATAGAAATAATTGATAATTTCTGTTTATTTGTTGCTTTCTTATATAAGGATGCTCTTTGTACGTATAAAGTCTTATTTCACTTTAATTTACTCAGTTAAAAAATTACAAGCTTAATTAGACAAGCTGGAAAACAACATACATTTTCCCACAAAATGCTGTCTACCTCTATGGACAAGTCATTTTGTTTATCCAGCTCAAGGGATAGTGAAAATATAGTAAGAAAGTGGGGAGGAAGTAGATTATGACAACAGAAGCTAAGTATTTTTTTTCTGAAAAAGGTAAATCTACCACACTTTTAAATGTTTCTGTTATGAATTGCACAAAACCTTCACAGGAGATAGTGAAAAGATGAAATATGGTCTCATTTTAGGGGAAACTGATGATTGCTGCACACATGTCAAGATACATCTTCAAACTCCATGTCAGCCATATAGGTGGGTTTTGCTTTACCACTAGTTTTTATACTGTACTTTAAATGAGAATTTAGAGAAGGGTCAGCACTAAGGGTACAGGATAATTTATTTAGGTGCTATAGACTTAAATAGAAGCACTCTAGCTGCAAGTTTTCTTTTGTCAAAGAGCAAGCCGAATGCAACCAGGATCTGAACCAGAATGGAAAGCGGCGGGTGCAAGGGGTACATATGTGTGCCCTGAGATCTATGGGATCCCACATGAATACCTAGGTGTGCGAGAACAAGGCTGTCAGACCTAAGGTCAATCACAACCTCGTCTAGCGGGAAGAGATGGACGATTCATCTGACAGGATGGGGAAGTGTTAAAAGGGATCACACATGCTGTTTGCCCTATTGAGTAACTTCATTAGCATGAGCTTATGCTAAGAGGTTGATAAGACAGGGAAACCATCTTTTCTGGGCTCCAAATACATCACTGGTGTACTTCCCAAAGAACAGCTGTGTAGAAGTAAAAGCTGCTGATTGCACCTAGGAAACTGGTAGGTTTACGCTAACCATGAGTACCTGAGTCCAGAAAAGAGCTTTCTCAGAAAACCTCTGCAAAAACTACCCATAGTTCTGTTAAGATGCTTGTACTGATCGATCATCACTTCAGCCTGGAAGGGCTGAAACTACAGCTCAGAGGACTCACACTGTCACCCAGGGGTTGCTCCGGACTGCCAAAGCTGGTGTCCTGCCTGCAGGAGCTGAGAAGGTGGTCAAACAGCCCTAACACAGGGGTGCTCAGAGAGTCTGTAAGATATGAAATTAGCCTGGGTGTCTTAAGACAGAGAGCACCAAGGCTGTCTTAAGTCTAGAGTGTTCAAGGATCGAGGTCTTCCCGAGTGGTCTGTGGCCAGCAGAGAGCTCTTGCTCAGACCCTGTCACAGCCAGAGCCCGGGTCAGCACTATTCACTGCATGGTGTGAAGAGGAGCCTCTTGTCCCATGAAAACTTCACCAACACAAACCTGTGTTTGGCACCTGAAAATACTATATCTCTACTTTTCCATGAACTTTGGTTGACAAGCTTTAAGTCATGCAAATTGAGGAGCTCTTAATTAGAGTGAGAACATTTTGCGGTGCTATGTCATCATACAAAACACCAGGTACCTTGCTGCCTTGGTAAAGCTTGAAAACAGTTTCTTATTCTCCTCTCTACTGATTATGTAAATGTTTGTTGTCATTATGCTAAAAAGGGATTTTTCCAGCCTTTTCTTAATAATTGTCTTAATCCCCACCAACATTACTACAGAATAAATTGTACATTCCATGTATTCGGGGACTTAATGCTGAAGGAGTCAGGCGTGATTTCAGGTGCCTCTATTTCTGGGGTAGATAGCCTGAACTTACTTTAAAAATAGCTTGCAATTTTTCAGAAGGGCTTGACAATCAGTGTCCTTTAAAGTTTCTCATGATAAGCATTCAGAATAATGCTTTACCTTTTCAGGAAAGTACTTGTGATGTTAATGTATTTTGCTTCGTATACAGGCACTTCTGTGCACAGGACTGCATTAATCTGAGCTTGTGAGTTGTATCCCCATGAATGAAATATCCTTCTTGAACATGTTTGTGCAAAACAAGATCTACACAAACATTTCAAGGAAAGTAAAAATCATACTTGAATTCTCTGTGTCCTAATTTTTTTTATTATTATTATTATTATTATTATTATTATTATTATTTTTTGGTGCAGTCTGCTGTAATAATCAACAGGCTTTTTTTCAGCCTTGACACAAATCAGTGCCATGTTTCTCAGTATTTTCTGGTTTAGGATGATTGCTATTTTTCACATTTCAGCTGCTGAAAAGCTCCTGTGCAGTAAACAAATGTTCTTTTCAATAGTCAAAGACTGTTAGAGTTTACCTGGAGCTGCTGTATGGCTGGGATCTCAGTTTTACTATATTTCTACATTTTAGTAAACAAGATGTGCCAAAGTGTCTTTTAAGAAAATACCAGTAACATTTCCAAAGCATGTATGGAGCACAAAATCGCCCCTTCCTTTCTTATGCATGCCGGGTTAAATAACAGGTGATTCAGCATGGCAGGGGTAGGATGTAGTTAAGGGATTGAATTTCTTTGTAACAGCTCTAAGTGAGCATAAATCCTGCAGCCCCTGGAAGAGGTAGGCAAATACCACGGCAAAGGAGCACTGCAATCTGAATGACTCTCACCTCCTGCAGCCGCTTTAGCTTCTGCGCTGTGGGAAGCAACACAAACTCAGCTTTCTGGTGAGCTGTCAGCCATGGCTGTGGTGAAACCCATTCTTATAATGGGTGGTAAGTATTCACATTTCGTTGGTTTCCTTATTTTTATCTACAGTCTCTATCCCCATCTAACTGTAAGCTACTCGAGGCAGTGAATCAATGTGATTTCTTACTCGAGGCAGTGAATCAATGTAATTTCTGAGTGTTTAAAGCCATTTAGATTTCAGCCTTGTGCCCTGTAACTTGCTCAGGGTGTCCAAAATTGGCTAGAATGCCCAGCCTGTCACCCCTTATTAGTTAAAAGGGATTAGGAGCCCAGTACTTCAAATGGATAGCAGCGGCAATGATGAGGGATAACTAGCCGTCACCATGTTTGGACTGCAGTAAAAGAGCTTGGGGTCTTGCCACTTGATGCAAAACACTACCGTGCAGTGGCAACCACAGGCTTTGGATGATGTGTTGTTGAATTGACTGATGCCTCTGGACAGAATGCAGAAAAGCTGTGATCAATGCCGCTCTGAATTCTTATTCTGTCAAGTCTCTATCAGGAACTGAGTAAGCCTGTGCTAGGCTGTAGGATTTTGAAGTTACACAGTACCTTGCCTTCACAGAGGTCTGAGATGATCATCGTAATCCCACATCCTCCAGCATCCCCTCTGTGGGATGAACTGCAAGAGCCACAAATTAACAGAGGAAGAGGAATCGAGCAATGGCACTTTGATCTGTGCTTCTCAGGAATGCGCAACGAACTTGGTAGATGAGGTGATTTTCCACGCAGCAATATCAACTCCTCTATTGTTAACCTCCACAATATGCCTGTGCAGTGCCCCTTAAGTCCTTTATGAGGTTACTTTACTTTCACACCCACCCCAGCAAGTAAGAATATCTCTACAGATAAAGGAAGTTTGTCTGCCAGGTTAGCATTAAGCTGCAGGGCACTGAGAAAGGATAGGACTTGGAAATGGCAGACTTAACAGACATGCAGTATATTCTGCCATCCTAAGTCCAAACAGGAGCTGCAAAGGAAGACAAACATGGGTGAAGAAGCAAAAGACAATAAAGCACAGACACAGTTCTACACATGGAACAAACTATGCAGTTAGACCAGGGGTAGCATTAGTAACCATTTCTGAATGGCTGTGGCTGCAGCAAGGACAGTACTGCAGGAGTTTTGGGATAGCTACTGCTGTACAAGAAACATTTCCAGTTGGGCTTGCAGACCTCTAACCTGTTTCTCCATCAGTGAAGAATCTCCCCATGTCTTCCCACAATCTCAATCTGTAACAGCCACAGCAGCAGCCTGGTTTTCATTGGGAAAAGACATCTTGGAAACATCAGTCTGGACAGTTAAGGCATTATCATCAGTAACTACAGATGCTGTAAGTGCTATAGCATCCAACTCTGAGAATGATTTATTCCCTTTCTTATGAACACGTGGTTACACTTCATGGTGAAGACTTACGAAGGTAGGGGGTAAATTTCTGAGGCAGAGAGTGCTTGGTATATTGCCCATAGTAAGGAAGTGAGATTGTAGATGCAGGAACTGTATTCTTGTATCTTCTTGTATCCTGTTGTAGTTTTGTTTAGTGAGTGGGGGCCTAAGGTGGTAGCTTCTGTAGGAAACTACTAGAAGCTGCTACCCTTTGTTCAGTGGACTTGGCCAGGCCTAGGGCAGACTTGCTGCTGGCCAAGGCCAAGCCAATTGGTACCAGAATGTTCTGTGATAATGCCTCTGCAACAACGTATTTAAGAAGGGGAAAAAAGGAAAAAAAAAAAAGAGAAGAGATGATGTGAAGCAGCTGAGCAAGGGCAGAGAGGGGGAAGTGTGAGCCTCGTGGGCCTTGCAGGACTCACCCTCTGGCCTCCCACCAGGCAGCCGACTGGGCCCAACTCGGCCCGGCCCGGCTGCAAGAAGTGGAGAGGAGATGAGATGTGAAGAGATTCTAAGAGGCGTCTGCCTGCCTGTTGTGAAAAATTTTTCTTGTGAGAGAAACAGCTGCAGACGCCAAGGTGAGTGAAGAAGGAGGGGGAAGAGTAATGCAGCTCCTGGCCAAGATTCCCCTGCAGCCTGTGGTGAGGACCATGGTGGAGCAGGTTGTACCCCTGCAGCCCATGGAGGTCCACAGAGGGGCAGAGATTCACCTGCAGCCCGTGGAGGACTCCACACCAGGGCAGGTGGAGGCCTGAAGGAGGCTGTGGCCCTTGGAGGGCCTGCTGGGGCAGCTGTTCTGGAGGGACTGCACCCCATGAAAGAGATGACCCACTCCAGAGCAGTTTCATGAAGGACTATGGCACGTGGGTGGGACCCCACACTGGAGCAGGGGAGGAATGTGAAGAGTTCTTCCCCTGATGATGAAGCAGTGGCATAAAACAACGTGTGATGAACTGATCACAACCCCCGTTCCCTCTTCCTCCCTGTGCCGCTCAAGGGGG
>WHYT01014184.1:7046-17232 GCA_009806455.1 Tetrax tetrax
CATTCATCCCAGCCTTTCCCTGCAGTGGTTTCCCAGGCAGGGTGGCCCATCGCCCCCCCCAGACAGTCCCCCCCCTTGTCACCCCATCGGAGACGTCAGCGTGGAACGGAGGAAACCCGCAATCCCTCCGGCACCCACCCAGGCGCTCGGCACCCCCCGATTTTCCTCCACCTGGCTTTTGAAGCCGCCTGAGATCCCCCTCATCCCTAGGACACCCACCTCCCGCTAACGCCGCACGACACCGCAGCCCGCAGAGAGAAAGTCCGGCAAAGTTTCGGGCTTAATATCGCAGGTTTCGGGCAATCTCGTGCCAGCCTTGGCTGTCGCTTCCGCTAACGGTGCCGGTTTGCGCGGGGGGCTCCTGCCGGAGCATCCCCCAGCGTTCCCTCGCCTCTTCTCCCGCCTGGCTGCCGCAAATTCTCCCAGCGCCTTTCGGAAGCCCCGCTGGAAACGTCTCGGCCGAATCCCGCACCTTAGGCGGGGGTATAGAGGTCGGAGTCTGGGGGGAAGCCGGTGGTTTTCCAAGAAAAGCATCTTGGCTGGCGGGCTGAGCACCGAAAGCAGCGCAGGGATGGGGGGGGGACGACGCGGCCGCCCACCACGCAGCGGCTTTGCAGTCCTCTCGCTGAGCGGGGCTGACCTGCAGGCGGCTGGGCTGAGCCCTAACGCGAAAAAACATCCCTTTTCTCGCCCCAAAATCGCAGCCCGGCGTCCTCCCGCGGCCCTGCCTGCTGGGGTTAAAAAAAAAAAACTCGTAAGAAGAAGATGTCTCCTGGGCTGCTTCGATTCCTCATCAAAACAACGACGTGATCTAAATAAGTAACGATATAAAATAATTATTGCCTAAAAGAATCATTGACTGGTGTAAATATGAAAACCCACCTCCGAGGGCATGAAGGAACGCCAGGAATAACCATTTTACCCTCTTCCAGCTTCATTTTCCGGCCTTTCCTTCCCCAGGCCCTTCCAATGGCAGCTGGCCCAACTCCACCGCAAGCGAGAGCCACCTCCCGACGGAGAACTACACCTTCTCGGCGTACTACCAGCACTCTTCCCCCGTGGCCACCATGTTCATCCTGGCCTACACCTTCATCTTCCTCATGTGCATGATCGGCAACATCCTGGTGTGCTTCATCGTGGTGAAGAACCGCCAGATGCGGACGGTCACCAACATGTTCATCCTCAACCTGGCCATCAGCGACCTGCTGGTGGGCATCTTCTGCATGCCCACTACCTTGGTGGACAACCTCATCACGGGTGAGTGGGGCAGCGGAGGGGCGAGAGGCAAGGAGGGGGGGAGAGGAAGCAGTGGGGAACATCACCCACCTTCTGCTCCCCACACACGAGGCCACCCCACGGGCGATTTTTCTTTGCTGAGGATGAGGAGGGCAGGTGGTGGCCCCTCAACCACGTTTGACGAAAGGTATAATTTTATTTCGAGCTATTTTAGGGAGGTGAAAGTTCTTTTTTTTTTTGAGGCTCCGGACATTTTTGGCAAAATAATATGACCTTAACGCTGCATTTACGTATTTATTTAATTCTCCATCAAGCAACATTGAAAAAAAAAAGGTCTTCTCCTTGTATCGATCTTCTCCCGCGCTGGCTCAGCTCTACCCGTTGACCTTTCCGAAGATAAAAGGCCACACTGGCGTGATCGGCGGAGTTTAGCCGCAGCGGTAGCCAAGGCGCGCGGGGCAGAGTCTTTATTTATTGATTACGGGGCGCGATTTATTTACTGCCAACGCCTTAGCATTGGGGTCAAGAAACAAGATGAAAGTTCTTCTGATTGAGGAGCCCAAGGTCCATGTGATAACAGCTCAAGCCCAACATAAGGGTAGGAGAAACAACAGCCACCGTGCTCTTTGAGTTTCTAAAAAGTGTAATATGCAATTTCTTTTACCAATTTGGGGGTTTTTCTCCAAGCATCCGTACTGCTAAAGGTCATCTTTGTACGAGCCAAAAATGCGGCCCCACCTTAGGAGCAGGATTCAGCGTCCCCTCAACGATATGTTGGACGGGAGCCGCCGATGGACCCAGCCGAGCCAAAGGCGCCTACAACTTCCGCGGTGTCCCCTCGCAGGTTGGCCCTTCGGCAACGCCATGTGCAAAATGAGCGGCTTGGTGCAGGGCATGTCCGTCTCCGCCTCCGTTTTCACGCTGGTGGCCATCGCCGTGGAGAGGTACGTTGGCGTGGGGCACACGGGGACGGAGCCTCCCCTCAGCGTTGTTTGGGTGTCCCGTGCGGTTTTCCATCATGGGAAACCTCCCGGGGGCATGACGAGCGTGACCCACCTCTCCGGGAGGACGACAAAGTAGTCCGTGGGGCATCCCAGCAAGGTGTCCTTCCCCACCTTGGGCTGAAAACACCAAAGATGGAGAGATCCCACCCTATCTCTGCCACCAAAACCCACACAAAAAGAGCAGCCCACCTTACCCTCCCTTCTCACCCAGTTGCCCTCCTTCCCCGGGGACGTCCCACCAGGTGCCCAAAGCCACTACTCTCTGCCTTCCCGCAGGTTCCGCTGCATTGTCCACCCCTTCCGGCAGAAGCTGACGCTGAGGAAAGCGCTGGTGACCATCGCCATCATCTGGGTGCTGGCCCTGCTCATCATGTGCCCGGCCGCCATCACCCTGACCGTCACCAGGGAGGAACACCACTTCATGGTGGACACCTACAACAACTCTTACCCCCTCTACTCCTGTTGGGAGGCCTGGCCTGAGACGGGGATGAGGAGGATCTACACCACCGTCCTCTTCTCCCACATCTACGTGGCCCCCCTCGCCCTCATTGTCGTCATGTACGCTCGCATCGCCTTCAAGCTCTTCAAGTCGGCAGCACCCGACCGTGGCCAAGGGGAGCCAGAGGGGAGGAAGGTCTCCCGGAAGAAGGCCAAGGTTATCAACATGCTCATCATCGTCGCCCTCTTCTTCACCCTCTCCTGGCTGCCCCTCTGGACGCTGATGATGCTGATGGACTACGGGCGGCTGAGCGAGGGCCAGCTCCACCTGGTCACCGTCTACGTCTTCCCCTTCGCCCACTGGTTGGCCTTCTTCAACAGCAGCGCCAACCCCATCATCTACGGCTACTTCAATGAGAACTTCCGACGGGGCTTTCAGGAGGCCTTCAGGGCCCCCTTCTGCTCGCCCCGCCACCATCGCCCCCGAGGGCCCTATGTCCCCAGGAGCCACGGCCGCGGGATCCTCTTCGGCGCCCGCAACCGTGTCTTCGCCCAGGCGCAGGCCAGCGACTCGCCGCCCGCTTCCGAATCAGGGCCGTTGGCGCCCCGCCGCGCTGGCGTCTCCGCGTGGGACAGCTAAGCAGCCACGCTCACCGGGCATCTCCGGACCAAGGGCATGGCGGGGTGGGGAACGGGCGTTCGCCACGTCGTGGGCCGTGAGACGCCAAAATAAAGGCGCGTCCTGCTGACGCCACGTCCCTGCCTCTCGGCTCCTCCACCTCCCCCAGCAGCGCCGTCCCAGAGGAGGGGGCCCGCGGCTGAGCCCCCCCACCACCACTACGAGCCCCCGTGCCCCACTAGCACCCCCGTTTGCCCAGCCAAGGAGCACGGGTTGGGGGGAGAACCCGTGCAAACGGGCTGCCCCATGCCGCGCTCGGCCACGCCGTGCCGTGCTGGCCCCCCCCGCCGCCATCTTGCCCTCCCCGCTCCCGCGCGCCGCCCTGCCCGCGTGGCGGGAAGAGCGCGCTGCGCGCCTGCGCAGTGCCCGCCCCCGCGGCCGGAGGGGCGGGAGGGGGGCGTGTGGCGCTGCGCCTGCGCGGTGCGGGGCGGTGCGGGGCGGCGCGGTGCGGCGCGGCGCGATGGCCGGGTACAGCGTGGAGGAGCGGGCGGCTCCGCACAGCCTGGAGTACCGGTTGTTTTTCAGTGAGTGAGCGCCGCTTTTCTCTTCCTCCTCCTTCCCCTCCTCCCTCCCGCAGCGGGGGTGAGAGGGCCGAGCCCCTCTGGAGGGGCTGGGGACCCCCTGATCCCCCCCCCCCCCCCCCCCCCCCCCCCAATTTACCTGAGGCGTCCCCGCAGACAGGGCCTGGGCGGGCGGCCCCTCGGGCCAGGCCTCTCCTCACCCCCGTTTTCCTTGCAGAGGACGCCGCCGGGCGGTACATCTCCCCTTTCCACGATATCCCCATCTACGCGGACGCCGGCAAGGTAAGAGGGGAGAAGGGGCCGGGGTGGCTGGTGCGGCCCCCTTGGTTTGGGGCCGGTGACTGGAGGAACCGCTGGAGCTGCGGGTGAGTGGTTTGACAGCGCTGCTCGGGGAGAGCGGTCCTGCCAGCCGAAAACACCCGAGGGAGGCTCCCGGTTCCCTAACGCTGCTTCTCGGCCGGAGCACCCTAAGGGAAGCACCAGCAGGTCTGGCAAAGGACGGGTGGCCTTTTCCCGCAGTCCCAGCCTCGGCTGGAGCGACACAGGAGAAGAGAACGGCTGATCTCATTCTCATGTTTGTGGCTGAGACATGAGCGGGTGTCTTAACCTTGCCCGTGAGCGTTTTGGGTTCAAAGAAGCAGTTTTCCATGGAGCCAAATATCTGCATCCACTCCTGTGGGGGTATGTGTTCAGGCTGCGTGATATTCCAGGCTTGTGCCTTGACTGCAGTAAGGCCACTTTGTGCCTGCAGCATCGTCAGCTGCTGAACGGGAGGTGAGGATGTTAAACTCTTGCTGCAGCAGCTCCCGGGGAACTCTTGCCTCGCAAGAACTGCAGGTGGGGAACCTGCCGCAGGCAGCGACGCAGGGCTTTTGACATCCTTCCGGCAGCCAGCGCTTAGTCAAATGAGCCTGTTCTGAATCACTGTCTAAAATGCTGCTCTAGGAAACCAAACCAGCCGTGATTCAGTTTTCACTGGATGCTTTTTCAGCGGTAACTCCTGCTTTCTGACAGTGTTCCTTACCTTTGTAGCTTGTTTCTTCTTTTAAGACGTGCTAAAAAGCTGTGCAGCTTGCAAAACACAGTGGATTAACTAATATAATGAGTATTATAAAGGAGGGTAATTTGCAGATAAAGAGTGGTTGTAGGAAAGGAAGAGTACACAGAATTGAGAGGTGAACCTCTGAAAAGTAGCTGACTGTTAATGATTAACAAGGACTGGACAACCGGTGTGCCTTCCGGCATGCAGCGCTGCTCGCCGGCATCTCCGTGCCAAGCCGTTAAGAGAAGCAAGTTATCACTGAAGGTCACGGTCCCCAAAATGACACAATCGTGCTGATCACATTAGCCCTCCCTCTGTTGCTGGAGTGCCTCTCCGCAGAGATTTTACTCATTACTTAGCAGGTTCGTTACCATCTACGGTAGAGAGCCCAGCTTGGAGCAAAAGGTTGCCTTACTCTGTCTGGGCTCCTTGATCTTTATCCTTAGACTTCTCAGACACTGAGAGGATTGCAGGGTGGTTTTTTTTTTTTTTCAGTCTAGGGCTGGGATGTGCTGGCCTTATCTGTACCTGCGTGTCTTGACGTTGCAAAGGAATGACCTTGGGCTCCTCGCTGGCTGTCTTGGACCAAGGCAGTTGGACGGCGGGGAAACCGTGAGCCTAGCAAAGATGTACCCCCAAGTCATCTTCCCTTGCCCACAAAGCCGTAAGCACTCTGCCTAGTCAGTTCAGATTGCCTCATTCCTTTCCTGCAGTTACTGACAAATAAAAATAGTGTCTACCTTTTAACATATAAACTCCAAACGAGCAGGGACTGCCTGCAATTAAGGGGATGGAACAGACCTGTGTTAGGGAAGGGTGCGGGCAAGTCGGCGGCGTAGCAGCGCTCGTTGCACAATAGCAATCTAATTATGGCGCAATACAGGTGCGAGGGATTTTGCAACGGTAATTCTGCTTAACATGGGGATTAGAAGCCTTGTCGATGCTAGGGAGCAAGGTTTGGCTTTTTGTTAAAAGCCGTAATCTCTTCAAACAGCAAACGTTGAGGCTCAGGTGTGGAAAAGCTTGTTTCCTTGAAGAGGCAACTGACACTGAGCTCTCAAGAGTCCTCTCAGCCGAGCTGGAGTCATAGAATCACAGAATGGCAAGAGTTGGAAAGGACCTTCAAAGGTCATCCAGTCCAACCCCCCTGCCAGGAGCAGGGACATCTCCAACCAGATCAGGTTGCTCAGAGCCTCATCCAACCTGTTTTTAAGTTCTGCAGTTTCTCCCCCACATCTTTATCCTTGCACCGTGCCGCTAACAAGGCCTGCTTTTATTAGAGCGCCGGCCTGGAGAGGGGGAGCTTGGGCATCTTTCAAGACAGACCAGAATATCTGGGAGTGACGTTCTCAGTCGTTCAGGGTAGCACGTAGGTAGCCACCTTGTTAAACAGACGCCTTACTCCTGTAAGCCTTGCCTCTTTAAATTGCCAGCGTGGCTCTTGCTGTAGCATGAAGCGCTTTATACTTAATAAATATGCCTAAAACCTCATTTTGTTACGTCCAGGATAGTCGGATTCGTTTAAACCTGCCATTCCATACCCTAGGAAGGTGATGGCAATGGAGGTGGCAGCTGACGGAGAGCGCGCGGGTAACCTCAGCCTGGCTTTCGCTGGGGTCTCTGGTGGGATTCAGCGCTGAGTGATGACGTGGGACTGGCTACTCTGCGGTACTCTTGTCGACTCTGTCAAAACTGGCACTGGAAAAAAAGGAAAAAAAGTCATGGTTTTCCTGCAAACTGGCTGGCTTTCATGCTTACCTAGTCTGAAGTGTGATGTTGAGGTTCCTTCCCGTTCACCGATATTTTGCTTTTTTTTTTTTTTCAGAATGTGTTCAACATGGTTGTGGAAGTACCTCGCTGGACCAACGCTAAGATGGAGGTAACTGTGTTCAAGTTCTTAGCTGAAGTGCTCGAGCTGGCTACTCTATTAATCTTTTGGCTTTGCTGATTCTCTCCTTCTCCATTCTGCCTCCGGAGTCAGAGCGGTTTCTAGCTTCTCATGTAAATATTTCATGCTAGAGGTCTCTTGCGGAGGCTGCGGCTCGCGGAAGTTGGAATAACTTAGTATTCTGATGTGGCTTCTGATGAAAGCAGCGTCTTGCCGCTCTCAACCCCGTGTGGTTCCCACGTTTGTGAGTCTAATGAAAATTACAGCCCGGGAGATGGCAATGCAACAGGAAATTGAGTTGTCTCAGCGTCAGCTCCTGGTCTCTTGGCTTGTCAGTTAGCAACCAGCTTCATTTAAAAAAAAAAAAAAAACAACAATCACTTGTTTTTTTCCTAGAGAGCAAAGGAGAGAGATTTATGTAACTTGTCTTTCAGATTGCAACAAAGGATCCCTTAAACCCAATTAAGCAAGATGTGAAGAAAGGAAAACTGCGCTACGTAGCGAACGTCTTTCCCCACAAGGGTTATATCTGGAATTACGGTGCTATCCCACAGGTACCGTACCCTCTCCCGGCGGCTCCTCCTTTCGCCTGGGCACAGCTTCCCTTCACTCCCGATCAGCTGGTTTTTTTTGGAGGCATAGCGCAAATGCCTTCTGGAGTCCTGCCTTTCAGCTGGTGCTCACAGCTTTAAGTGAGATGCCCAGGGAATGGGACTCTGCGTTCTTGTCGCTGCGCGTCTTTAATTGTTTAATTAAAGGAAATAATACACCCTCTCTGTCTTCCATCTCTTGAACTGCTATCTGGAGTTCAGGAAACTTCTGTTAAGGAATGAATAGGGAGAGGAACAGGCAGGCAGCCAAATCAGTGAGTGTTCTTTATAGATGTGAACTTCACCTTCACGCAGCTGCGGAACGGAGGAGGAAGTCTGGAAAGTTGTTGGAAAAAGGTTTGGCAGTGGGAGGGAGCAGCGTGCCCTTGGCAAGATAAGACCTTTTGATTTGGGTTCAGCCTGCCTTTGCAGGCAGAAGGGAAACAGTAGCCCAACCAAAAGAGCTGAAACAAGTGTGAAGTGAGCTATTTTGTATCTTTGGGATAAACCTGGGGTTTGTTTCCTCTTAAACCTGAGAGTTCTTATTCCTGGGGTGGGGATATATTGTTTTTTGGGTTTTTGGTGTTTTTTTTTTTTCAGACTTGGGAAGACCCAGGTCACAAAGATGAAAATACTGGCTGCTGTGGAGATAACGATCCCATTGACGTGTGCGAAATTGGAAGCAAGGTAATGCATTCTAAGGGGTAGCTGTCTTTTGAAACGTAATTAACGTCTCTGAGATCAATTATCCAGAGATATTATTCAGTTCCTACCTCCTCTCCCTTAGGGAGATGTTTCCCTCCGCTGCCTCTGGAGGTTGCTGTCGCGATCGTGCGGCGCAGGCCTTGCGAGCCAACGCCGATAAGCGACAGCTGATTTTGTGGTACCCGCCTCGTTTGCTGAACTCCGACGGCTCGCGCGGCCTCCCGTGGTGCATTCCTCGGGTGCGCCGGTACGGGCAACGAGGTCGTCGTCCTTGCAGGTCTGCTCTCGAGGAGAAGTCATCAAAGTGAAGGTGCTGGGCACGCTGGCGCTGATCGACGAGGGAGAGACGGACTGGAAAATAATTGCCATCAACGTGGAAGACCCTGAAGCAGACAGCTATAACGGTGAGCAGCAGGAGGAGGAGCGGGCTGAGCACCTCCCTTTCTCCACGGAGAGCCTGCGGGAAGCTTTCGAGTCGGGATGCGGGCTTGCTCCTCCTGCGCCACGGTGCAGAGAGCCGCTTTGTCTCCTCGCTGTCACCTCGGAAATGTTGCGGAGGCTGCTTGAGGCGGGGCTGAAAGGAGATGGGGGCTGGAGCTGAGTGATCTTGTTACTGGCCCTGGCTGACAAACCTTCTCGCTTCTCCCCGGCTAGATATCAGTGATGTCAGAAGGCTGAAACCTGGATACTTAGAAGCTACCGTGGACTGGTTCAGAAGATACAAAGTACCTGACGGAAAGCCGGAAAACCAGTTTGCTTTTAACGGCGAATTTAAAGACAAGGTGGGACGGCCTTTCTTCCTTACTGCGAGCGTGCGAAGGCACGCTGTCCAAAAACTGAGCTGAAGGCGCACGGGGACAAAGAACCTCCCGTATGATCCTGCAGTGTTTTACTTGGCACTGTGCGGTAACAAACCAGGATATTTATCGCTGGTGTTCGTGCCAACAGAGAATTGTGCGTGCTTCCTTCTCCAGCTGACAGGTTAATGCTTGAGCACATACTGCTTCTTGGTTGTTTTTTTTTTTTTTAAGGGAAAAAGCTGTGATACGCTTGGAAGCAGCTCCGCTTTTAAATAGTTGCAAAACTAGATTAGGTGCGTGTTCCTTCCTGTTGAGCGGTTTTCCTGGAGCGGAAGAAAGCTCGCAGAAAGGTTGGGATCAACTAGCTGCCGGAGACAACCCGTGCGGGAGGAGCAGCGGGGCGGGGGTGCTTTTATAATATCGCACCGGCCCGAGACTGGAATGTCTGCGTTCAGTTCGCGAGGTGACCTTGGCGTACCCTCCCACCTTGAAAGGAAAAGCAACTCCTGTTGTAAAATCCTCGCCGTTTCAGCTGTTGGCGTGCGCTGGGAGGTTGCTGTTCTTTCTGAAAGGCGCAGTCGTGGAGGAGGTCCCTTCCGGAGTCAGAAACGATTGAAAATCGGCCTATAAACCCCAGCGTCACCGATAGTCCGGAGCAGACGGTCCAGCCCTCACGCGTAACGCGGCGTTTGTTCTCCTCTTCAACTTTAGGATTTCGCCGTGAACGTCATCAAATGTACTCACGACCACTGGAAAGCTTTGCTAGCGAAGAAAACCGACGGCGGGGAGATTAACTGGTAGGTTAACGCGTGTGGTACCGAAACGAATAACCCTGAAACTTCCTCCCCTGAGTGGTGCCGTGCTTTCTGTCAGCTGCCGGCCTTCAGCCGGGCGGCTCCGACGGTGACTCTTAGCGTGCTGGTGCGTGAGACCCCTGGCTGTCACCTCCTGACAGCGGCCTTTCCCTTCCAGCACCAATCTGACGGTGTCCGACAGCCCTTTCCGCTGCAGTCAAGAGCGTGCGAAAGCTACCGTGGAGGCGGTAAGTGCGGACCGGAGCGTCCCCGCCCGTCCGGCGCGCGGCAAACCTCCCTGCCTGCTAACGCGCTTCTCCTTCCAGGCGCCGCCGCGTGGAGCTGCCAACCCCGTCCCCCCCGAGGGTGAGTCCCAAATCCTCGCGTTCCAGGATAGAGCGCGGGGGGTTTCCTCAACGGAATTATCCGCAGCTGACTAGCAGGACTAACGCCCTCTTTTTTTTTTTTTTTTTTTTTTTTTTTTTTTTT
>WHYT01014184.1:22116-52554 GCA_009806455.1 Tetrax tetrax
TGCATCCCCTGTCCCCATCCCACATCCTGTATCCCTGGTCCATACCTTGTTGCCATCCTGCATCCCCAGTCCCTGCCCTGTCCCCATCCTGCCCGCCTTGTCTTTGCCATGTCCCCATCCCACATCCCCTGCCACGCCCCCATCCTGCACCCCTCATCCTGCATCCCTGATCTCTACCATGTCCTCATCCTGCATCCCCTCATCCCTGCCACATCCCCATCCTGCTTCTCCCATCCTGCATTCCCAGTCCCTACTATGTCCCTATTCCATCTCCCCTGTCCCTGCCCTAACCCCATTCTGCAACCTTGCCCTGTCATCATCCCTCTTTCCCCATCCCACGTCCCCTGTCCCCATCCTGCCCCCTGATCCTGCCCTGCCCCATCCTACAATCCCTGTCCCTGCGGTGTCCCCACCCCTGCCATGTCCCCATCCTGCCTCCCTTTTCCCAACTGTGTCCCCACACCGCATCATCCCGTCCCTGCCGTGTCCCCACCCTCCATCCCCACCAAATCCCTGTCCCATATCCCTAGCCCCCCATCTTCCAAGCCCTGCCCCCATCCGTTGTCCCTGCCACCTCCCTAATCCTCCAAGCGTGCCCACCCTGCGGCCCCCATCCGTATTTTGGGGACACCCCCGTCTGCTGAGGCAAGGAAGTCGGCCGGACTCTGCCCCTCCCCTTTTTACAACAAGCGCTTTGCTTTGGGAAGCGCGACCGGCCGAGTAATTTTAGGTGACGGAAGCACACGCACCACACCTTGCTGGATCACAGCCTCAGCGACGACTCCACGCAGGATTGGAACGGCCCAGAACCCTTCATTCTGCCCGGGGACGGAGATGTGAAACGAACGGAGCTGGAGCAGCGGGATAAGCCGCTTCCCGGCCAAATTCAACCCGCTTCCAAACGGGCTTCCATAATTGTGAATAAGAAATCCGAATCACCAGTATTAGAATCGTGGACCAGTTTGGGTGGGAAGGGACCTCTGAAGGCCATCCATTCCAACCCCCCTGCCGGGAGCAGGGACATCTCAACACCACCACCGCCCTGGTGAGGAAAACGCGAGCGCAAACAGCACCCTGTGTCCCGTGGTGCTCAGCTTCTCGTTAAAGTCGTCAGCAGCAGGGCCGGCGGCCGTGCGAGCAGCTCCCGCGTCCCTTCCTCGGGCGGCTGATGAGATTTGCCGAGCAGCTCTTCCTGGGGCTGCCTCTGCTCACCCAGGGCAGGGTTTTCCAAGGCGGTCCTTCCTCCTGCGCTTGGAGAGCACGAAGGCGTTGGGCTGCGAGGAAAAGCGGAGACAAAAAGCCCAACGGTTGTCATCGGGTCTTAAAAACGATCGCTACTGCAAGCGCTGCCGGAGCAGCCGCTCCGAAACCGTCACCGGAAAGAGGCCTTACCATAAATGTTTTCTAATTAGCATAGTTGTGCGCTGGAAGTTTAATTACAGAAACTAGCAGTGCAACAGGAGGAGATAAACACTTTGCTTTTGAAGGGAATTAATTTATTTGGAGATCTACATCACACAGGCACGCTGCTGGAGATCCAAGTGACGCCCGACCTCAATGTTGTTAAATCACGCTCCGGGGAGCTCTCTTGGATTTTAAATACTTCTTTTAGGAACAAACTTCCTTCTTCTGATAGAAAGCCAGGCTGAAACATCGGCGATGCCCCAAAACCCACCTGCATCGGTTCTTTGAGTTGTTTTCTTGGAAAACAAACAGGCAACAGCCACCAAACAGGCAACTTTTGGGTACCGACGGGGAAAGGAGGTGGAAGGATCTCGGTTTCCCCCTGAAGGGAGGGCAGACAAAGCTGCAGGGAAACGCAACGTGCTTTTGTGGAGTCAAAAGGCATCCCTGCTCGGAGTTCCCAGGTTCCCGTCCAAAACTCACGGCCTACAAAACCGCATTTTGCGCACGAATCGCGCGCCTCTGCAGGAAGAGTGGGCCCGCCGCGGCAGCCGCCTTGCCGCTTCAGGAGAAGGTCAGCTGGCCGGACGTGGCGTAGTAGCCGGAGGCATCCGAGGAGAACCTCTGGGAAAGACGCACCGAGTCCAGCTGCGCCTCGCCGAAGTAGAAGTTCTCGAAGAGCTGAAAGAGGAGAAAAAAATATATTTGAGGGGCACCTAGAGAAACGCAGCCTGCAGCCGGTCCACGCATCTCTCACAAGAGCTGGCCCTGCAGAAAGTCTCCGCTCGTCACTTGTTTTGCCTTTAATAAAATTATTCTTAAGTTTTCTTTTATTTTTATCCCCCCCTACAGCCTGCATTTAGGCTTTAAAGCAAAGAGGGTACAAAACGATCGCCTCTCTTTATCCACACTAGCTCAAACCTTTTTTTTTTTTGTCTGACTGTGTCTCATTCGGGGAGCTCGGGGAGCCCCGAAGGCCATCACCCCGGCAGCTCTCCGGCACGCTGCAGGCTCCGCAGCAGCAAGGATTGAGGAGGCCAGGGTGTTTTTCCCAATCCAGGCCACAGAACATAGGACTCACGGTTACGGCTCAGTCCTAATTCAAACTAGCAGGCTAGAGGCGCAAAGCTCCTCATCCCAGCACTGACCCCGCTTTGTTCAACAAATCCTTCTTTGTTCCCAAAGACCGGAGTGCAAATTAACGAAAGCAAGCCAACGCCGGGACCCGGAGGGCGTGTCTCTGCTGATTAATCCATCTATGAAGCAGACCAAAAAAAAAAAAAATGACATCAGAATTTCTTACGGGGTGGAAGTTCAGCAATATTGCTGGAAAGGCTTCGTGTCCAAGCGTAAAGTGCTCCTCCTGCTCCATTAAGGCGCAGGAAATTGCCCTAGCTGGAAACATCAGCCGTGCCTTAGGAAAAGCTTTTCCACGGAGATGCTGATTTCAAAACTCCGCTTAACAGGAGCGCTGTGAGTCACCGAGGGCCTGAGCAGTGACGTCTCCCCACCACAGAGATGTCCGAAACGCCCGTTCCAACTGCCTCTTATAGATTTTTCTATCGGCCCCGTCTCACACCCCTTCCTGCCACGACAGAAGGCAGAACCCTAACAGGCCAGCGAAAGCCCGATGTATTAATTACAACCCATCCTCCCCGAGTCAGTGGTGTACCAATCCCTCCATACAGCGAACGATGGAAACGCCAAACATCCAAAAGGCTGCTCTTCTCCTCCTTCAGAAAGGGATCTGGCTCTCCCTGGCAGTGATGTGGGCAGGACTGCTCTTTTGATGGTTCTCCCAAGGATATCCCACTTTGCAAATTCTCCTTTTTTTTTTTTTTTTTTCTAGGACAATTCCTGGTTAAGGAAAGCGATTCCCTGCCCACCTTCACGGGAGAGCAAGCAGGGCTTCAGGCAGGAAGCATCACTGAGGCAATGACTCCAGACTGCCCAGCTTGCCCAGACAGGATCTGGTTGAGGTCAGAAATTCCCCATCGGCACAGGACGGTCAGAATGGCATCTCTGAAGAGAAGGGCTATTTACACGTGTTGAGCCAGCTCTGGGCGATGGCTAAGCCCCCGCTTCGGTTTGGAAGGGCCTCAGAGTTCTTGCTGCCAGCAGCCCACCTGCCAGGGACCACCACCACCTCCTCCTCCTGGACCTGCTTGCGTGGCACCACCGGCAGTTGACCCTCAAGCCGGTGCTGCAAAAGGCACCTGGGTTAGCACAAACGCCGCAAAAAAAAATGGATTTCTCTGCATCATGAGCATTTATTCACGACTTGTCTGCCTAGACAGCCACCGTCGGGCTCACCTGCACCTCTCTCCAGCCCGCCCTGCCTTTGGGGTGACACTTGTTGTCCCTTAAGACCCCGGCACGAGGACTTTGCACAGGGCCTGAAGTAATTCGCCGCTAATCGTTCAGACTCGTATTAAGCCGCAACTTGCTGCCAGTTCTTCCGAGCGCGTACTCGGCAGGAGCCGGGGGGTCACGCAGGTCCCCGTCCCAGCGAGAGGCCCCACCGCAGCAGCCTGGCTTCAAGGGGCACCACGTGCCCTAAAGTGGGGCACGCTGTTGAAAAGAAGTTGTGCTAAGGGAGCATCTCGGACAGAAAGAGGAGGAAAAGACAGAAGAAAAACGACTCCGTTTTATACAATTAAAGATTTATACAATTAAAGATTAATTACGTTCCCAAAAGCTTGCGTAGTTCATGTTAGAGGACTTAGGATAAAATGTCTCATGAATAAGAGATGCTGGTAAAAAGGGGGTTGGTCTCCTTTCTCTTTTTGTCTTGGCTGCTGTGAGAAGGAAGGACGGTTTCCCACTCGCTGGGGCTTGCTGCAGCGTCCGGGCACACCGGAGCAGAAAGGCAATCGGAGAGTCCCAGGAGACACCGCCCAGGTCAAGGGCCCTCCGTTCCTACACCGCTAAAAGCGAAGCAAAGCCCTGGTACCAAAGCACTCTCTATTCCCTTGGCTTTTTGAAGACCTACCACCTCTCGCGTGTTTCCCAGGGAGAACGCCATAGAACTATTGATTTTTGGTAATGTAGCTGTACTTTCTGAGAGTAAACATGCTCCAAGATTTAGAGGACAACCACAGACTTTTTTTTTTTTTTCGCTCTCGTTTCAAATCAGGTTCTCACCGACGCTTCTCTGCTCCCTGAGGCTTCCCGTAACAGAAGCCACTGGACGCCAGGCACGGGGATCACACCGTCCGGCCGAGATGGCTTCCCGTCACGAAAGCATCCCGCGCTCGGGTCCCTGGGGGCTCGGGAAGAGATTTCAGAAGGCCAAACCTCTTCTTTTGACTTTCACTTCTATTTATCTTGGGGAGAAGCCAAGCAGAGCCGAGAAAGATATTTATATCTCCCCTCTCTCCCCAGCCACCACGGAAACGCTCCGGTTTCGGAGGAGGCCTGTAGTGCAGCTGATGAAATGCCTCCTAGAAAAGCATTTTAGCATTTTTGTTTTTTTATTCCGGCCCAGGGAAGAAGATACCTGGAGGCTGCTGCACTTCAGGCACACCTAAGAGTGGCCCAGTCCCTTCCTGTCCCTCCTCACGGGTGCCGTGGGCCCGTCTTTTCTCAGCAAGGAGCACGAGGAGGTGTGGATCAGGAGCAGCTAGGAGGGAGCTGGTGGAGGGGGGGAGGAAAAACGCAATCGCCCGCACGGTTATCGAAAGCCGTGTCATTTGATTGGAGTGGGACGTGAGGCTCAGCAAAAGCGCAGTAATTCGCTAAATCCAAACACGCCGAAGGATTTACGTCCTCGCTGCCTAAGGAATAAATAAGAGGCTGGGGGTTGGGGTTGTTTTGTGGTTTTTTTTTTAAATGCTATAAATGAAAATAAACCTGATAGAAGTAAGAGTCAGCTTACAAAGTCAATACCACGTACGCTGTGCGAGCTACTAACGCCCACCCAGGGAACAGCACTTACCAGACTAAGTGCCCTCTGCCTCCCTGCCGCCTTCCCAAATTAAATTACAAGGCAGTAAGGAAAGAGCATGATTAACTTTTAACCCCAGACCCAGCACCTCTAAGCAAACGTGCCAGAGATGTGCCTTGCCTTTCAAACCACAGCCAAAGGCTGGGAAACCGCTTGGCAAGGATGCCCAGAAGGACGCGGCGTCTCCCACGGGAAGGAAGCGGGTGCCTTTCTCTCATTTACGACAATTCCCTTCAGATGTTGGAAACCCTTCCTCCTCCGAGGTCCGTTCCCCTCTATTACCCACAAATCACACAGCAGGGCTCCCTCGGGGCGCGACAATTATTTTTCTGGAGGAAGACAGAGGCTGAAGACTTGTTTTGGGAGAGAAAGAATCACACATCCAAACGCTTGGTCCTTGCAAACCCGAGCCAAAAACGCTCGTACAAACTTCAGCCCCCAAACCACAACAACTTCCTTATCAAAGGCAGAGCAGCAGATCAAACCCAGGATGCCTCTTCTCTGCATTTTTTTTTTCCCCCCTTCTACTGTCTGTAAAGTAGGTTTTACCAAACAAGAAACAAATGCCAAGGAGGAAGATTCCTTGATGAAGCCGTTAAAACGCGTGTTTAAACGATGTCACGCTCCCCAGCGTGGGTATTTGTCAAGCGGCCGTCCTCGGGGGCTCGCTTCCCGCAGACAGCCCTCCCGGAATGAGACGGCACCTTTGCATTCAAACCTGGGAACAAGAGTAATAAATCACGGCGCTAATCCACGTAAGGATAGCAGCGACGCGTTTCAGCTCCGGTTATGAAGAGCGGAGACGCCAACACAAACCGGTGCTTTCAAATCACCCGTCACGGGCTCAACGGATTCGCCTGGAGAAGCACCGGGAGGACAAAATAAGTCCAGACAAGGGGAGTAAGAGGTGTTTAAAACTTCCTTCACGTCATCTCTGCCTTGCACTCGTGCCACCTCGCCTGGATTTTGCTGCTACCATCAGGATTATCAACCAGGTTTTAAAGCCCTCCGTCGTCTATGGTAGTCTGCCAAAAAGGACGCACCCCGAACGAATACCAAATCCAAGCAGCTCTGCCGAGAGCCTCACTGCTCCGAAACGCCGAGGGAATGGATGATTCACTGCGATGCCTCGCAATTAAAAACGACCACCAAAGAGCAGCGTTATCACAGGATAAAATGCGTACGTACCCCTCCCCAGGTCTGCGGGGAGCTGGTTTTGTTGTGAACTCCAGCCCCAGAAAGCCATGCCTTAGGGTAGGGGTATGATAGATTAAGGGCGAGCAGAGGCATGTAATGGCATTAGCCTGTGACCAATCAGCCTAAAAATCCCGTCTGCCCCCGGCAGGGAGCTGAGGGGGGTCCTGTTTTCCGTATCTGGAACCAGCACGGAAATTAGCAACTTCTGAGATGTGGGAAAGAAGAAACTCGCAGGTCCGGGAACCTACGGCTGTGGATGAGCTCGCTGTCGTCCCCGCTGCGCAGTCCACGCTGAGGATGGGACGCCAGCCATCCCTTCTCTGCTGTTTTGCCTGGGTTGAAGGTGTTTATCCAGTGAGAAATCCCTTCCAGAAAGGCACGTGAACAGGCTGAGCCTGCTTCCATTGCAGAACACATGCAGGAGGATCGCTTTCCACAGCCAACCCAGCGCTGTGGCCATGCGAGATCACACCAGGAATCAGGGTCCGGCAGCAGACAGCGGCGCGGAGAGAGCTCAACCCAGGAGATGAAACACAGGCTTCGGAGGAACCGCAGCCTTTACGGCTTCATCTGCTCCGCACGCAGCGACAGCGGTCACCAGCTCGCCCCGCGGCAGCCGCTACCTCTGGCGTGTCCTGATCGGGAGCAGCAGCGAGCGGAGGAACGAACCTGAAGCCGGAGGGACAGGAGGTTGCTCTCTGTGGGAAATGAGCATGCTGCGGTGCCGTTTGCAGCAGAGTTCAGCGATGGAAAGCCACTGGGAAAAGAAGCACCTCAAGGGCCAGCCTACCTGTGCCCCATTTTGGCTTCGTGGATTTACGCCACCGCTCCAATGTTACCTCCATAGCACGGAACGGCAGAAGCTGCCCCAGTTCCCAGTGCTGGCAGAGTTCCTTCCTCCTCATCCTGAGAAATGCATCAAAACCCTTTCCATTTGCGACCTAAACTCCCCCAAACTACAACAGACAAACCCCAAAACAAATCCCCCAGTGGCTCCCAGAAGATGAGACGCAACCGGGCAACGTGTCAAGAACTGGGGAGTTTGTTCAATTAATAGATTTATTTTTTTTTTTCTTCTTCTATTTTCAACTTTCAAAACATGTTTTCTGAAACACTTTGGTGCCAAAAAAGAAATATTTGATTCCTGCATTATTCACTCTGGACACCACTCCGCCAATGATTATCTGTCAGAGGTTTAATTGCGCTTGGAAGCTTGCCAGCAATAATGCACGCGAAGCGTAGGAAAAAGAAGGTTAGACAGGCACTCATCCAGGGAGGCAGCTCTTCCCGGCACGCCCCACCTCCTCTCTAAATCAGCCACTGCTTCTTTTTCCTGGCTTTTTAAAGGACCGCTGGCCGGGCATCCAACACCTTCCATCACGGCGCAGGTGCTACGGGATTAAGACGTCGCAGAGTCGCAGTGCGCAGCTGGCTCTGGAGTGCCTCTCCATCACCAATATATCACCCTTCCACCAAGGAACTGCTTTTCTTCCAAAGAAAGGAGACAGCAGAGACCCCTTCCCCTCATTTCCCTTAGGAAGAATAAAGCAAGCAGACTTCAGGAGGAAGCACATCTGGCCTTAAAAGTCCCAGCTGACCTGTGTCATAACTAACTCCTGTATCGCTCACCTTCAGCATTACTGCTTCTCGAGTTGTTTACATCCACAAACCACCAAGACCTGAAATTACAAACAAGCGAGCATCTCGGGTTAGCAGGAGCCCGACACGGGACACAAGTCAGGGGTGTCTCCTCTACGACACAGGAAAAGCCCTTCCAATCAATCAAATCACCAGTGCCATCCCTTGGGAAGCAACAACAGAACCGTCTCCATCTGGAAAAGTACCACCAACGTAGGAGCAAGAGGCATGTACGGAGTTAGGGAGGAAGATCCTAGGGCGTACATGACGGGAGGTTTCTTTTTCATATTTTTATTTTACTGAGCCAAAGTAAATGCCACGTAAATGCCAAGAAGCTTTTTTGGTGTGTTCACAAATGCCATCTCATGGGTGTTTTGCATATATTTAATGGAGTAATCACACAGTGACAGGCTGAAGGAAGGACCAAATGAGGTCAGTGGCCCCACCGTCCTCTCCTTCCCCAAGGCAGGAGGAGCTCGTTGCGGGCAGATCCTGGGCTAAGGTCTCTGGGACTCCCACTTCTCCTGCTGCTCTAGGGCAGTGCTTCATTCTCCTTCTCATTACAAAGATTTTCCTAACACCTGCTTTGAACCTCTTCCTGCAATTTAAGCCCATTTTTCCCCCACCCTACCATCAGAGCACTACTGGCAAAAGCTTTTGTGTGCTTGAAGAGTTTTTCCTACGTGTTGTCTTCTTCCTTCCCTTTGTTAGCCTCAAACCAGTTCAAAGTCTCAGCCTCAGCTCACAGATGACGTTTTCTAGCCCCCTAGTTGCCTTCTGGGCTCTTTGCACCCATCCACAGTGCCCAAAACTGCACAAGGACTGCAGCTGGGGGCTGAGTGCTAAGCGTAGTCAGAGGTTTACGGCACAATTTGCCTCTTTCTTTTATTCCCACAGACCGACTCAGCTGGCTCGTGCTCTGGAGCAGTCCCCTCGCTCCGTGGGGCTGGAATCCAGGCAGTTCTCCGTCCTCCACCGATGCCACCGCTCCCTCCCGGACCTGCCTTTTGTTTGCAGCAGCCCGTTTGTTTCTGCTGGATTTGTCAAGATCGTTTGGAGCTCCGTTCCCTCCTACCGACGCGTGCAGTTTTCCTGCCTCTCCCCAGCTGGGTTTCATCCGCAGACCTCGGAGCGGCAGGCTTCACGCGGTCCGTAACACCCTCCCAACCTCCACGGGCGGGAAGCGTACGAGGTTTCCAGTTGAGCTCCGCGAACACGGAAGTAGCCGATCCTTCTCCTCCGGCTGCTGCCATGAGAAACCTTCAGCTCTTCGTAGGACTGGAGCAAAGCCACCTCAGCTGCCAGAGGGTCATGCAGAAGTGGGGAGATTGATTTAGGCTTCAGCAAAAGTCTAAATCAATCTGTCAGGCTTGATTTCTTGCAAATAAAACTATTTGGGGCCGGATGCAGGCCTTTGCTCAGCTGAGATGCTCTCCCTCTGCGGTCCCCCTCCTTCGCAAGCCAAATCTAGTGCTGCTCCTGCCGCTGCCACACCGCAAAACCCTTGCTTTAGCTCAGGGTTTTGGGTCCATTCCCCCTCCTCGCCACAAATCCATGAAAATTCATGCGCTTGAGGAAATCAAACCCTAGTTGCTATGGTGAAAGGCATTCTGCAAACTAAGAAACAAATACAAGTGGGACATTTGGAGGTTACCGGAGCTTTGTACATCTTTTAGACAAGAATAAAAAAAAACCCTTCAGCACACTAAAGGCTCCGCTGACTTCCCAGACCCTGTTACGCCTCAAACATGGGGATTTACAGTACAACTTAAGGAAATTAATAATCAAGCACCGCATTTCTCCAAAGCAGCCTCATCCCCATGGCTCCTAGCACTGCCTACGGCACACTGCAGGCAAGGGGATGCAGAAACTTTATCACCCTCTCAGCAAACCCTCGCTCTTCCAGCGCTCACAATTCCTGCTAAAATTAAGCCAGAGAGGTGCTGAGCACATCTGAGGAAAGACAAATGCACCCTTTACAGCAAGGTCGCATGCAGGCAAGGTAGGGCAAACCTTCTGCGCTCCCCGCACTGCGTTCTCCTCAGCGTGGTGTCTCAGCCTTCTCTCCGCTCCTCCGACGCCACCTCATCACTCTGCTCCAAGGCCCAAACACTCCAACAAAGCCATCTTCCCTCTATTGTCTAGTCTGATTTTTCAAATGCCACTTCAGATTCCCATTTCACTGAATGCAAATAACGTGAAAAAGCCTTTTTTTTTTTTCTGAAGAATATCATTTGTAGGAAAGCGTTTTCACAGCAACCCCAATTTAATCTCCCAAGATCATACAAATGCTGATCTCCAGTCTCATCTGCTCCACTGTCACATGCTCCCATCCCACTGTTGCTCTAATTGCGCTGCTGAGCCCCCTTGATCGGTTCAGCATCCCTCGATAACGGCAGGATCGGAACCAAAGGCAAAAATCCTCTCTTCTGCAAAGCGCCGTTACAGCCTTTCATTGCTGCTTTTGATTCCTCTGTAAAAGCGAGGCCAGGAAAGCACTGGCTTATTTCTGATACAGTGATGTTGCACCACAATCTCTTATTCAGTCTGCTCTCACCCCAGTGGATTTTTGTTTGGTATTTTTAACTCTAAACTTTCCAAGCAAGTCCCCTTAGGTACTTGTTCCAGTTGCTTTGGACCTACCTTTATCAACTCACCGAGGATAACAAGATGTCCTCACCCTTTCAGAACAGCAGTCAGCCTTGCTCTCACCCAACGCGGATTCTTTGGCCATTTGGTTTCAGCTCAGCTTAAAAATACGCTGGGAAAAGACTCTGCCTCCTAAATTCACTAACAAAAGTGAATTGGCCTGGGTAGAACATGAGAAGGACTCATCTGGAAGTGGAGCTGGTAACGGTGGCTCTACGCAGGGGCAGATATTCATTTGTTTAGCGCTTGGTGGGTTTGGGGAGTTTTGAGGGATTAGGGGATTTATCCAGGACAAGATTTTTCCTTTTCACGGTATCTCTCTGTACAGCACTGCAGCAAATGTCTTAAACCAAACCCCTGCACACCGCAGCCACCGCGCTGCTCTCACCCAGCACGACAAAAATGACGAGAGAGAACACTACTAGATGTGTTTGCTGTGATCTGCCCTGGTATATCCTTCAGGAAATGCACTTTCCCCTTGCTCCACGTGAAAGCAGGCACCATCCCATAATTTAATACCCTGTATTCCCTCCAAAAGAGAAGGAGCCTCATGGAATGACACCTTCTCCACCCTCGAAGGCCTCCCCAGGGCGCGTCGCTGCCTCGACGGATCCCGTTCCCAGCCTTGCATCCCAGCTTAGTCTCCCCTAATGCCCTGAGACAGAAGATGCGCAGCTTTCTGCTCTTACACCTCGGTAGCCGGGCCCTCGATATTTAATCTCGTAAGCTGTTAATGCACAGATCTGCGCTAAGCGGCGGGCTTCATCTTTGTCTGTACCTCTTTGCTTCCCTCTTGCCTGAATGTGTCCAAGACCACCCTTTAACTCCTCCAAAATCAATCCATTTTAACCCAGTGAGAGTCCAGGAGGTTTTCTTCCTACTGTAAGCCTTCCTTTAAAAGCGTAACAGAACATTTTGGCCAGGTGGTACCTTCACATCGCTTTGCATTTTTATTTATTCACCACAGCCTTAGTTTTTTGGTTTTTTTTTTTCACTAAGTGAAATAAATAAAAGCCCGGAGGCAGCCAAGCCTCGTCTCCGGAGATGCAGGCAGCTGTCCCAGCCGCCTCTGTGCCAGGGCCGTGCCGCTCGGCCAGCTGCGACGCAGGGCACGCAGCCACTGCCCGGGAGGACGCAGGAGGAGGAGGGAAGGCGGAGGGGGTTGCCAAACTGGCATCTCCCCGAGGCCAGGCTGCCTGCCCAGCCTGACCTTTCTCTCACGGGGAACGAGCTGCTGCTGTCTTTCAGCTGTGAACTGCTGCCCCTTCCCTCCGCTCTCCAAGAGACGATTGCTCGGGCAGCGCACGCTCCCTCGGGCTTTCAGCACCAGCTAGGGCAGGCAGCCTATTTCGTGGACATTCTTCAAGAGCGAAGTAATTTAAACTCCCGAACGCAACTCATCCTACAGGATCTATTTTCTGAGCAGTGTGGGAAGGCACCGGCCTGCACAACCGTTTATTAGCACAAATAGGAGTGGATGTTTAACTCTGTGGAACGGGTAGAACAAAGGATTATCAAATAAAATTCCGATTAGTCCCGCTGCAAGCAAAATACCAGCTGGAGCCTGGGGTAACGCAGGCATGCTATCAGCAAACAAGTGCTGCCAGCGCATCTGCACACACGCACCAGCTCTGACCGCAGGGGAGCCGCAGACGGGAACGGCCGAACCAAGGCGTCTCCATCGCGCTCCGGTCCTGCTCTCCGCTAGGAAAAGCCTTCGGCCCAAAGGCATCGGACAAGAGCAATGAAACTTGAGTTTCCCAACTTGATCCCCTCCTACCAGGAGCTGCGCTACCGTAGAGTCCCACCGCTCGGAAACGCACGTGCGGCACGTTTCTCTACCTACAAGGGGACGGTGCCGGCAAGCCAGCCCGCCGAACTGCAGCCGCATTCATTAACAGCCCGTCGTTTAGATCCTGTTGCAAAAGTTAATGAAGCCACTCTGCGAGAGGGCAAAGCCTCCCCGAGCAGAAGATAAATAATGGATATAAAAGGGATCTGGGAGGGAACGGGCGCATCTTCGCAAGGTCATGCTAGAATGCATCAGTGGCTGGCTAAGGCTGGGCTCCTCTGGTAAGAAGCCTGCAGCTATTTATGACTCATGTAATTAATTAATGCCAATGGGCGTTCTGCTGCAGGCACGTGGGAGACCAAAGGGAAATATGAAGTGAGCAGGTTAGGAAACGTAGGGGAGGTGGGGGAGAAAGGATGACATTTCTTGCGGCAAGACATGCTTTGAAGTAATTATCAACAGTCCAAACAGCCAGCAGCTCTTTTGGCTACATCAGTACCAAATCAATTAGCAGCTTTAAAAATGCATCGGCTCATATTTCGGAGAGCGGTGAAAAAAAGGAGGCAGGGCAGTTGCACTTCCAAGCGCCGCACGCCACCAGACCCACAGATGCTCAGACCCCACAGCGCGATCCACAAGCGTTGTGACCAGTAGAGGGAGCATCGTTAATGCCTTCCAAATTTTAAATGGTTTGGATGAGGAGCGCTAAGGAAGACCAACGGCTTGATTTTACCTCCCACTGGAGTCTAAGGACAAGTTTAACAGACGTAAGAGAAAAAAAGCAAAGGGCAAAGCGAAACGTGGGCGTATGACTTGAAAGCTGAGTCCCTGCAGGCGCTCAGGGCTCCGATCAGATGCACCTTCCCTTTCTGCAGCTCGGCTCCCCGACACCGGGAGCTAAGCACAAACCACAGGTCACAGAAAGGGACCAGGGGCTTTCCAGTTTCGGTTTGCAATGCTGCAGTCTCACACCGAACACTCGACACGAGGCGATGCTGAGTCACCACGCTGTGCTTGCACAGACCGTTTGAGGACAAAGAGAGCTTAACCTAATTTTGTCCCTTTGTTTGTCCTCTGCGCAGCGGAGATCAATCGGTTCCACTCCCTGCCTTCGCATCCCCGTGCCTCCAGTGCCTCACGCACTATACAGCGAAACTGCAAACACAAATAAAGTGCATCCTTTCCCTCCTCTGGAGCCCTGAAGTCCTTCTAGGCTGTCTGACGCCCACCCAGCCTGCATCCTCTCTCCTATCTCTTTGTTGCCAGAACATCTTCTATCGGTTCCCCAACGGATTCAAGCATTGTCCCATCTCCCTCTTATCATAGCTGCCTGCAACAAATCCCCTCACACAATGAGGACTGCAAAGTCGCTTACAACCCAGTGTTGTTTTCCATTCCTACCTCTCTGTGCTGGTCTTTTCTCTCTGGACCCACGCAGGGGCCAAGCACCACCACATCGGTCTGATGCTGCCATCTGGACAGGTGGCAGAGGCTGCCTGCGGTCGCAGCCCTGGCTGGGAGGCTGCAGGATGCTCCCCTGCGAGCCGTACCCACCTCCACAGTCTGGGGCATCTGGCTTCCTTACCCTCTGATCGCTGCCAAAGCCCTCAGATCCTGGCTGGTGGGACTCCCTGCCGCTATCTGCTATTTTTCTGGAGCAAAACCATGCATATCAACAGCAGAGATTTTAAAAATGAAGAAAAGAGAAAGGGAAATCGCAGTCGGTTTTAGTTTCATAAATATATACGAGTGAGTAGAACAAGAGCAACAAAGTACTCCTTTCTGGTGGGCTGAGAATCAACACCAGCCTCAGTCTCCAGGGTAAAACACGCGGAATGTAAATGACAACATTACTTAGCCTCCGCGCTACGTACTCCTGATCTGAGCCTCACCAGCTTTAAGAACGCTTGCGTTAAATACTGTAATGCTCCCAATTACCAGTGATCTGGATTGTTTGTTTTCCAAACAGATTTTTCTCCCCCTCCCCCTGCCCCGGGAGATCCCATAAGCCTAAGACAAAAGCAGTCTCGAAGAGGTGTTTCAACCTCATTTGGCTATACAATATCCACAGCTGGCTCCCTTTCCCTAAGGGTTTCCTACTGACCTTGAGGATATTTCGGCCATTAAACGACTCCCGTTCCTTGAAAGACGATTTACCAGTCGTATTGCTTCGCTCTTCAGCTGTAAAGAGAGAAGCCACCACCAGAATGAGCTTCAGATGGGAGAACTGCGTGTGCTGTACTTCAGCCCCCCCACTCTCTCCCTCCCCAAAGTCAGCTGCCAGCTAACAAACCATCTTGGCCCAGTTCTTAAGGTAAAAACCACTTCCACTCTGATTTTAAAGAGAAGAAGGCTGAACGCGCAGGACTTGGGGTCTCGGTTGGGATCACCTACGGTACCTGGAGGAAAGGCCTTAAATCACAGCTACTTCTAGAGCGATTCTGCAGGGCCGAAGGCCCAGTGCACCACATCTGCTTCCCTCTGGCTGAAGCCTACAGCGACCACCAAATGCCTACGTCTTAGATCCATTTCCCCAGAGAACGTCTGGAATTTTATATAATCCCTAAGTACACCACCTGTTCTTTCCACAGGACCTCTGCCTCCCTCGGTGAGTAGATTCAATATTTCCTTTTCATCTCCAGCATTAAGTATGAAGCCCCACTCACACCCAGCACACTATTCAAATCCTGCGTGGAATATAAAGTGACTTCTACGGCTCTCTGCTCTCACCGCTGCGTCTGAATGCCTCACAGGATTGTTCAGAATACAGACTCCTCGTGCCAGACCTGGCTGCCCGCGTGCCTCCGCTAACAGAGAGCCGCATCAGCACGCTGAGGTTGTATTTTCACCAGTTTTCAAGGCTCAATCACCATCTTTTCAGGGTTTCTACCGCCAGAGCGTGCTTATCCAACTGTAGCATCCCCTGAGCCTGCCGCTGGGTGCGCAGAAAACCGTAACACAAAGCACTGCGATAAGAGCGATGTTGCAGACTGCCAGAGCAGACAATCTTCTGGCAGAGACAGCAGACACTGCGCGCTCAACAGCAGCTCATATTCAGCCTCGTAGCCCTCTGAATCTGATGTAAGGAGAAAGACACTGGCATCGTGTTCCTAAACCAATGGGCAATCTTTAACTTGACCAAAGAGGATCGCCTTTTCATCTCGTTCAAATGTCAGCGCAGCACACGGAGTTGTTCCTGAATTTCAGCGTAGCGTCGGGGCACAGACAGCCCGAGACCTCACCCGGTATTTGAACACGTTCCTGTCTGACCCCCATCTTAGGAGTATGACCAGGCGACAACGTTTCTGAAGCTACGGCAAAGAATCTTAGAAAAGATCCAGAAAAATGCTCAAAGCATGCCTGCCTTCTCCAGCTCTGCTGACTGCTTTTTCATTTTATTCTGGGTTTGATTTGGAGAGATCCCCCCACATCTTTGTGGGTAATTTTGAGATTAAGAAAAATCACAAAATTAAAAAATAGAAAAAAAAAGAAACTAAAGCCAACAAAAGCATTTCCCATTCAAAAGTACTACTTTAAATGCATTTATCAGTAAGGATGAGGGATACTCACCGCTTGGATCTTTCCTGAAGAGAGTGTTCATGACCGTGGCGTGCAGTTTCACCCTATCCCATTCTTTAAGCATCAGGCCAGAGGCCACAAACCTTTCCACCAGTCGATCCGCGATCACCTGCAAGCTGGCAAGGCAAAAAGAGAAAGAACAGAGCGGCGTGAGGAAAGGGAGTTAGACTCTGATGGAAAGCGAACACAGAGGCTGGTCCCCAGAGCCCAGGATGCCAGCTCCCGTCCCACCACCCGTTTTGAGCTGCCCCTCACGGGCGGCCAGCCCCCACGTGATGATTTCAGGACTCTCAGACTACCAATTGTCATGGTTTTCAACCACTTTCTGGCTTTACATCAGTGATTTTTAAAATTAGCAATGACAAAGATTAAACGAATATCATTACAGACAATACTAAAACAAATTAACAGAGAATAGCTCGAGTGAAAATGGTGCTTTATTACGTTATAAAGTTAATCAAGGAAATAAAACAAATTAGAATGAATTATAATGGAAATTATTTGCCATGTGGGAGGCATCAGAGCATAATCCCTCGCTCAGTCTGAGCCATTTTATGTGCAGAAGGGCTTGCCAACCTCTAATTCTGTCTGCAGTTATGCAAGCTAAGTCAGGGTAAATCAAATCCCCTGCTTTACAGCTTAAGCCGATCAAGATCATCCAAAGATCAGGAAGGAACTCCGCCCCTCAGCGATGCCAGCAACGACAGGAAGGCACACACCTCTCCAGCAGTCTGATCCAAACCACGTGGCTGCTGCTCTCCTCCAGTACTGGCCTTGCAGCTGGGAAACTCTGCTTTCTACCTGCTTTCCCCATTTCCCTCAGCAAAGCACAGCAGGTTTTAGAAGGCAAGAGGTGCACGGAGCTGCTCAACAACAATCCGTCCGGCAAAGCACAAAACAAGGCAGAGTTTTCTGCAAGGATCACAGTTTGTCCAACACTGTGTCTGCTGGAATCTCAAAGGAAGCAAAAGAAGCCTTCATCGCTCTCCATCAACACAAAAATATCTTCTTTCCCCTCCGCAAAGCTAAACGTTTTCTGGATGCTGGCTAAGAGTTAAGGAGCTGTATTACGGGACAAGTGCCAGAGGAATTAATTTGCAGGCGAGGGCAGGACCACTTGGGCCAAGGATAAAAACTTAAAATCACTTGGCTCTCTCTGAGCACGCTAAGCAAAAAGCAAGAAAGGTGTTGCAGAAGAGAAGTCTGGAGGCCTCCAGCCTACTAGATCTCTGTGAAGGAGAGAGAAGACATCAGCCCTTTCTCGGGGGAGCGGATGGGGGTCATTTTCAGTTTTGAGGCAAAGTGGATTTGAAGACCTCACTTCTCTCCCCTGCCAAAACCAGCTCTGCCACCCCTAGCACACATCAGGATTTTCTGCTAGCTAAGTCAAAACAAATGCAGCTGGCAGCTGAAGCAGACCACGGCGCTAGTACCAACAATTCAAGCTGTCCCCAGATGCAGGCAGACATCACTGCCTCACTTCAGGCCCTGCTTACACTCTAGAGGATTTCTCTACCAGCTCCTCAGGTTGCAGATTTATTTTCAGATTCGAGCAGACTCACAAGCACTGCACCTCCGAGATGACCCAGAGCTTGGTGGCTCAGGAGAAAAGAGGTCCACACCTCAGCTCTCAGAGCTGACACTTCGGATGCTTTCCACAACAAACCCACCGAAGGGCATTTGGGTCATCATCACGTGCCTGCCTCCGGCTCGTCTTTCTGAGTGCTTCTGCCTCGTTTCTCCCTGCACTTCTCTTGTCTCCTGGCTGATCTCTAGCTTGTCCTGGTTCTCCACCCACCTCTTTCAGGATAGGACAGACTTCAAAGCAGAAGAGGTGAGAAGAGGAAAAGATTTAAATTCCTACTGCCTCCTGGCAATTCTTGCGTTTTCATTTTCCCACCCATTTCCTTATCCCACTTCCGATCATACTTCAACACAACCTCCAAAGTGTGGTTTTAAGCAGGGGGCCCCCCTTGCCTCCTCAGCCCTGGGGGAAAGGAGATGCCAGAACATGTCCCTTCTTCCTGAGCCAGTCCCTGCTCACAGCCTCTCTCCAGCTGCACTGCTTCCCGCTCCCTTGCTGGCTCCTGCTGTCCTCTAGCAACGGGAACAGACACAAAAGGGCAGCACTGCAGAAAAAGAGAAGGCTAAAGCTCTTTTGGCCACTCCCCTACCCTCTTCTGTACCCATCTCACAACCAGCAGCATGGAGCGCAACAGCTTCCCCAGTCTTCCAGAAAGCACTAAGAGCAAAGAGGGTGCTGCCACTGGTGATGTATTTATCAAAAATGAGATGGAGCAAGGGTGTCCAGACACCGCCGCATGCCGGGCAGTGCTGTTTGTAGAGCCAAAGCCAACAGCCACAGCGGCAAACAGCACAAACGCACGTGCTGACACCCATCAGGCTTCAAGATTTTGCACCAACAGCTCAGGAGACGAGATTTCACACGCAGCGCCTATTCCAGGCTGCTTATAGACACAAAAGCCAGCTCTGTAACCAAGTCAGGCTTTTCTGAGGACCTTCCGGTGTAACTGGGTTTTAAGAGTAATTAAGTGCTGCAGAATATGCCAGGCTGTCCAGATTAATCTGGAGTGCAGGCTGGGAACTAGACAGCAGAGGCCAAGTTGTCCTGCTTTCTAAGTCATCTCAGGAGTATCTCGCTGGCCATCTTATCACCAGGCAAGCTGGGACACCATTATTCAATCTGACAGACTGCTACAGAAACAAATGACATCTTTCAGCCGCGCCGCCGGTGACTGATTTAAAGAGCAAACACATCACTGCCTTAACCGGTTTAGGAAGCAAGAATGACTTCATCTTCCTGACTGCTGGCCCAAGGGCTGCTAGCAGTACCCACCAGCTTCGGTCGGCAGAGGGTTTCTCTGGCACACCGCTACTGCTGCCGCAGCACGTGGAGGAGGAATGAAAGAAAAAAAAAAAAAAAAAGCGTGGGGAACTCACCTGTCTGAGCCATCCTTCATATGGACTTTGGCATAAAGGACATCTGTCATGGCAGGGTCATCGTTCATGTACTCCACTCCAGCCACCTCCACCGTCAGGGGCTTGCCTCCAGCAATTTGGCTAAAACGCAAGAAATCCCTTCTGTTAAAAAGCAAAACATCACACCTGCTTTTGAAATATAACACGTAGTTCTCCTCACGCACACACTAAATGTTTGGTTTTACTAAGGGAATGACCTGCATAGACACACATTGTCGGTGTTCACAGGCCATCTCAACGTGGAGGTCTCCACTTACACGTCACAAAACCCACCAGCAACAAAACGGTACAGTTCTCCTTCCAGAGAAGCTCCTGCCTTCCCGTGAAGAGAACACACAGTGACACAAAGTCTCCAGCTCTGATTTGCTCTGAGAAAAGTACTCAAAACAGAATGGAGTATCAAGCACATTTCAAGATCCACTTGAAAACACTGGAAGTAAAGAGAGCTGTTTTAAAAGCAGCTCCAGCTACTCTCGCAGGAAGGCGAAACCAAAAAAATACGTGCAGGGTATAAAATGCACCCCCACACCTGCAAACGCACCGCGAAGCGTATCTGCTTCTGAACACGCCACCTCCTTGCCCTCACCACCAGAACATCACAGGCAGGCGGGGCGCCGCAGCCAAAGCTCCCTGTGAGTCAGTGCCGTTGTCTCATTTCACGCCGAGGTCTCATGGAAAGTACCGGCAGTGCGTCCGGGCAGGCAGAAGTAATAAAGGTGAGTTAACAACGCCAGCGTGACTTTGCTCTAACCTTGTTCAGCCTGCCCTAGAGACTGATGTCGAGATACTTGGCAAAGCTTCCCGGGTGGAATAAGAGCGTGATTTCCCCTTCCAGTTGGTTTACTGGGAGGAAAACAGCACAAGGGCGCTGCCACGCAGGTGAGAGCGAGAGCATTTGACACCATGTGTCACAAAAAGGGTCAAAAAGGGCGCGTCTTCCTTCATACGGCACTGCCCGCATTTAGAAAAGTAAATTTAGAAAAGTAAAAAAGTAAAAAAATTGCTAATGAAGGTTTATATAGGTGAAAGGGAGCCTAAACTAATTTTCAAAGTAAATTTACTTGCATGTGGCAGGGGAAATAACCTAAAGGTCACATTCAGGTGTTGATTCCCCCTCCACTAAAGGAAACGGAGAGTAAAGATTTTTGTCTGCCTCAGTTCAATCCACTTACGAGGAAGCTGGCACTTTCCAAATACCATGGGCAGAGCCTTCCCCTGAAACACACTTGCATTTCTGTTCAAGGGCTGAAGCCATCATTTTAAAGGCAGAGGTATGAATTTTGGCCATGCGTTAATTCCCACAGATATTAGCTGCCACGGCGTGGCTAATTCTTCGTGCACCAAGGCAATAAAGAAATAAAAATCAAGGACCCGTGCTCTGTGTGCAAAGGCTTTGCAGAAATAAATAAATAAAGCGATCCCTCAGGCCATCTCCAATTTCTAAGCCGACCAGAGATAAGCTAATTACAGTGCCATTTAACCACGTTTACAGTTAAAGCCCTAACATCTGCAGCTCGGCGTTAACAGGCGGTGAGAAAGTCCCGGTCCTGCAGCAGCACCGAGCGTTTCAGACCGATTACTCACGTGGCTCGCGCTGGCTTCCCTGCGCATCGCTCCTTGCATCAGGAAACGCGTGTCAAGGACACCTCAGCGTCTGCTCTGAGGCAGGAGGGAAGCAGAGGGCCAGAGCCCACTGCAGGCGGCACAGGAAGGTAAAGGAGCTTGTCCCTCTCTCTGCAGCAGGCAGGGGACAAGAGCGCAAGTTGCTCACGCAAAAATAAGAGGGACGCGTGTGAGAAAAAGAAATGAGCAGAGCGGGTTTCCAAGGATTTTGAGGGTTTGAGTTGAGCTGCAAGGTGCTGTTAGACTCTTTGTGACTGCTCTCATTTGAAACCTGTCAGCCTTTTTCTGAATTTCTACATTTGAGATAGACTACTGAGCTGCTTTTCTCTTCGCTGTCCCTTGCCGCTTTCCCCCCGCTCACGCCCTTGGTGGTGACATCCCTTTTTTTATCACTTACTCCACAAAGTCCTCTTTGCATCGCTGTAGGAGGTCACAGGCTTTCTGGATCTCTTGCTCGTTCAGAAGTACCAGCGTCCCAAGAGTCAGGTGAAGCTTTGCAGGGTTCTGGAAGAGGCTGCTGCTGACTCCGTGATCCTACAAATCAGTCAATCAACCATGTATAGGGGTCTTATCTCATCCACACATCCCTCCATCAGAGGGACAAGCACTACAGAGAACAGCTACCAAGCCACTGGCATCAAACCTTTTATCTCTGCATCACCGGTCGGGTCGGTAGCGACTCAAAGTTGAAACGAGAAACAGAATTTCACAGGCTTTGCGAGCAAGCGAGCTCAGCCTGGCAGGCGAGGCGCAGCTCCCTGCCTGCTTTTTCATGGGAGCCACGGAACAGCAGCCTGGAAGCTCGTTAGGACAGGCTCTAACTCAGGAGCGGGGAACAGCAGCACACGCTCGTACGGGATTTCAGGAAGAGACTTCCACAGCTGTCAAGGCTGCAGCCGCCGTCAGCGATGAACTCAACGCAAGTCAGAACGGATTTAAAACTCGAGGTAAGTCCATTTTTTTTGTGCAATAGAGCTGGAACCAGCTGTAATGCCAAGCTCTAAATGCTCTCTAAATCCTGTCTAAACACAGGTTGCACCTCACAACACAAGCACAGCTAATGCCAGCTCTGATAATTACATTTTTCTTGCTCCCATGTGCCCTATAGTTTGTCGAGATGAATTAAGTTTAAATTCCCTTTATAGGAAGAGCTACGTGTTGTTGCTGGGGAAGAAGCGTTCCCAGGTGGAGCAGTGGTTACATTCAGCTTTAGAAAACATGCTCTTTTGTTCTAGGATATTTATAAAAATACCTCCAGGATGGTTAACACACCCATATTAAAACAATTATTTCCACTTAGTGGCCATTTCCCATCCGCGCAGTGAATAACCTCCACTTCTCACTCCAGAAGAAGCCAACCCCACTTGCCAGGCCACCAAAGCTTTTCTCTGAAAAAAAAAGTCCACTCACTGAGAACGACAGCTTTGAAGCTTCTAGCTGTGCTTCAGAGTTGGAAATAAAACCTTTCAGATGTTTAAACACTGAAGCTGAGTTTAATACCCCACACCTCGCTCAGCAAGATTTTTCAAGTCTTGATGACAACTCTTCTTCGCAGCGGCGCTTTGGGCTGGACTAGAGACGAGCCAGCCCGCGGGATGGAGGCCAGGGGCTTCCTCCAGCAGCTGCAGACGGCTCCGTCTCACTTCTCCCCACCTTCCCCTCTCTGCTGTAAAAGCTTTGTGGCTTCCTTTAATTCATCCTGCTGGTTACGTGCGTGATTGGGCATGATTTCTCTCCATCAGCGTTTTTTCCTCCAACGGTATCCGGAGCCAGAGAATATTTGGCCCATCACAAAACAACAGCTCAGGTAACAGAAACTGGGAGAAAGGCTCAGTTGCGCACAGACAATGTACGGTAACGAGAAAGGAGTTCGCAGGTCAGGAAGGAAAAGCCCTGCCCTCATTTTCTGCCCACAACACCCACCTGCCCCCAAGGCAGCACTTTCCCCTCCGCTTTCCAACACCTGAGTGTGGGCTGATGGGTGACAAAGTGATGGCACGTCACCTCCACAAGCCACTGGGGAAGATTAGCAGGGAAGAGCGGCGCGTAGCGAGCAGGCCAAGACCTAGATAGTCTTCCTGGTTTACTCCCTCATCACTCAGACAGCTCCTAAAAACCCTGCTTGCACCCGTACTCTTTCGCAGGCCGGCAGATCGCACTTCTCCCACACGTAGAATATTCCCCTTACGCACCACCCATATGTGATAACTGTCCGTTTTCACTCCCTGCCATGGTCAAAAAATGGTCAAAACTCTTTTCCACTCATTCAGCCTCAAAAATTAATTTATTTCCTCCTGCCTGCTACTTAGACTTCTACCTTTGCTCTCATCCTTTAGAAGGAACACAGAAATGGTTTAATCTGGAGTCTTCACCTCTCTTTGCAAAGCCCAAGCACATTGTTCCTGCAAATCTAAGGCCCTGTAGTAGGGAAACCACAGATCCCAACACACTTCAGGCCTTCCACATGACAAGGCAAGGGATCACGCTCCTTAGCTCCTCCTCCCTGGCTGCATCCTCTCTACTGTTTTAAGAGTTTCCAGTATTTGCAGACAGCTTCATGTTTATGTCTTTTTTTTTTTTTCCTTAATAACAGGATACTGCATGCCAGTACTCTATGCCCTCTCCCACCCCGATCCACAAACACAGGAGCAAGCCAGAAAAACAGCATTTCCTCAGAACTGACTGAAGAGCTGCAGGCTGGAAAACCCCGCCCGTTTTCTGTCCCTTCCACTCCAAGATACAATATCTCGTTAGCAATGTTTGATATTTACAGGTTGCCATATATGACAGCAATCGCATTTCTTTCCCGTGCTACATCTGCAGCCCATTAAGACTGCAAACGCCGCGTTTGCACGGCTCTGAAAGACCCAGCTGTGATTTTTCACTGTGATGTTACTGCAAAGCCTCTTCCCTTTTCCACCTGCGTGCTCAGACAGACGTTTCAGTCCTCCTCGCTCCGACACCTACATGACTGTGCGAGGAGATTTCCAAGGTCATCCAGCCATCCGGACCTCCCACTGCACCACATCAGTAACGAGCCTATCCAGGTGAGCCACCTCCCTGTATTTATATTAAATTACCCTCAAAAGAGTCTCCTCTCCGTCCTCCTTTACTGTCTGGCTGCCCTGACACCTGAAATATTCCATATCTCAACACAAGGTTCATCTTAAAGATGGAAAAAAAGAAGTTAGAAAGCATATACCCACTGACATAACCCTCTGCTATAAAATAGAAATGAATGGTTGTCATGGTAACTGCTTCAGAGAGAAATAAGAGTCACTCACAAAAGCTCAATGGCCAGAAGAAATCCTCACACACGCACACCTGGTCCTCTTACCTACCCTCATTCAGAGGCTGGAGTTTAGCTAATTCTGCAACGTTTCGCACCAGCAAACTGCAACAGGAAGAGAAGCGCGCAGCTTCTGTCACCGAAACCCATTCAGATTTCTCCAAGCAGCCTGAGAAATGGTGTTGCTTTGGACAAATCCATAAGCTCTCTTACTGCTCTGTGAGGCGCTGTTTTGAATTACTGTTTTCCATTACTGATGTGCTTTCCAGCAGACCCTGCTGGGAAATAAAGTGGTATTAGAGCGGCGTTACCGGCCGGCGGAGTGATTGAGAGACAAGGGGCTGCAATATACTCCTTGAACTCACAGGCTGCAGCGTATCTAGAAACTCTTTCGCTAATAGCAGGAGAAGGAAGGGCAGAAAAACGAGGCACCTAGGCTATATGCAAACCCCCAAATACCTGCCGCTGACCAAATTCCACATTTCAACCTAAAAATGGAAACTTTAGAGCTGATGTAAGCAGCAGAGAAATCCTGTTGAGGGACATCAAGTGAAAGGACTGTAATAGCCATAAGCCCAGTTAGAAGGGGATAAAGGGTGAGAGAAACACCAGGCTGAAAGCACCAGCCTCAGCTCAGGGCCAACAGCTTAAACAGCCGCTGCCAGAACCCCACGACGAAGTCACCAGCCCCCCAAAGCGCTGCCTCTCTCCCTGTAAGCCTGGTGTGTCCCCCCACCCAGGACTGGAACTAGAAACCAACAGAGGGAGCCAGGCCACCACCGACGCCAGCCTGAAGTCCAAGACTCTCTGTGCAGCTAACACTTTCCTGGGCTTTTTCCATTCCCCTCTTCAGGGCTCCGGTTTAACAAGGGCAAGCTTTAACAAACATCCCTGCTGGGTGGCTAACGGGCATAGATGATCGAGAGAGCCTGAGGAAAGGGTGCTCACGGCACGGCACTGCGCGCTAATCCCTGGATCTACCGGCCAATTTCAGTTGTATTTGACATCAAGTGGAAATCTGAGTGATAGCAACTCTTAAGAAGTCATTGAAATAAGGTGGAGAAGAGGGACTTAAATCAGAACAGCCAGGAAAGACGAGACTGCAAAGCTAGCTCAGTTCTGCTCTCAGAGACGAGACATTGACATGCAAGTGACCATGAAAACTTGAGCACCTGTCCCCCTAGACATCGGATCATTCACACCCACAGCACGAAGACATAGGAAACGCAACTCCTTCAGCTGTGCTATCTGCAAGATTGTATTTTCCCCCTCGAAAGGCGCAAGCAGAAGTGACGGATGGGAAGGTAATAACCTCAGCCCACAAAACCCCGCTGCGTGTATGCTATCTAACCTGCAGCGGCCACAAAGAGCCGCTCTTCTCTCTTGCCTGGAGATGTCCTCCCTGCTCTCAGAGGACATGGCAGTTTAATAACACCATTCCCCCTCCTCAGCCTGGCCCTGCGTGCCAACATACTTCTGCCAAACTAGAAGCACGCGAAAATAAAAGAGGGGACACAGAGCTTTCATTTCATTCTGTTCCTCATTTCCGCTTGATTTTAATTCTCAGGTGGATCCTTACCTTGGAGCATTTCTCCAACACTTCCTCCTTGAACTGCAGGAACTTCTCCTGGATGGCGGGCTGGTTGAGAGCGAAGGACAGGAAGTGTGTGAAGGGCTGCTTCTTACGGAAGCTGTCCAGGAGAACGTCGATTCGCGTTCGGGCGGAGATGACGCCGCCGCGATGCTGCCCTGTAATCACTGCAAAGCAATACCTGGCTGGTTTCTGTGAAGCTACAGTGAAGCTGTTGACACCCATGCAAAATAAAGAGTAATTAAATGGACAGTGATTTTACACGATACTTATCCCTGCACTTTAAATTGGAGGATACTGTGAAGGTAAGAACATTTCACCCAGGAGGTGCAAAGAGGGAATTAGGAAAAACCTGCACAACAGCACCTCTCTACTGTTAGCCCCGGGGTCACTGAAGAAGTGTTTGGAATTAAAACTCCCCATCACGCACAGAGAAATCTTCCCCATGACTTAAAAAGCCTGACACAGCTGCGCTTTCCTTTGTAAAGGCAGGATGATGCCATCAAAAGTATCCCTCTGCTCTCAAGAAAGTCAGCTCCAAGTGCCTAAAAAACAATAACTACAAGTATCATTTCAGTGGCTCTTCAGATTTCCACAGTATTATTTCAAGTTTTCATAAAGGCAAAGTGCAAAAGAAAAGAAAATCTATCAAAGATCGAGATGGCCTGTATCGTTTGTGCACGCACTTCAAGGCACCAAACAGAGAACACTTGAGCTTGAAAGGAAAGAACCGCAAGGAGCAAAATTTTCTTGGCTTCCTATTATTACATGTTTTCAACACCTCTCAGCCTTCCTAATAGTCCTTCACGGTTCTCAGGAGAGAAGTCAAGACCCACTTCTTGAGAAGCACCGCCACGTTCCTGCGCAGCACCGCAGCTGGATCCCCCTGTCGCAAACATCAACTGTACACCGTGCCAGTTATCACCAGAGCGTGCGCAAGGGGCCCTCCAGAGACCCGCAGGGGCAGAAACCCGCACAGGCCAGCCCTCAGAGCAACATCTTTTTTTTTTTTTCTTTTTTGAGTCGCTGGAGGTGATGAGAAGGAACATACTGTACAAGAAAGTGACGACATTGGAAAGGCAGCAACGTCAGCAAAACACTTCTCATGTTAAAGCAGATGCTGACGTTTATTTTGTGCCTAAATACAGAACACGGTAACTTTTCCTGGATGTATATTTCAGTTTCTTATTAATGAAATAGTATTATTTTAAAAACAAAACAAAAATCCCCACATTCAGGCCCAAAGTTCTCAAGTCAGTCACTTAAGGTCCAGAAGTGACTTCAGTGAGACTATGCATAGGCTTAAAATAGATTTATTTTTTTTTTTCCCCCCCAAAAAAAACTTTACACTGCTTTATAAGGATTTATAGACAGAAAAAATAAACTCAGGAGAAAAGTGGAGAGATCTTCCTAGGGCCACAAAGTGAGCCAGTGCCATGTCAGAAGCAGGAATTGAAGGAAACACATCTCCTATACCCCCCTCCCTGCTCAAATCGTGTCTGTGCAGGAGCCGACGGGAGAACACGTGTTTTGTGCACGTTACACTCACCTATTTCTCCTTCCACCCCAGGCTTGGGAATGCTGATGGAGGTTCGTGTCTCTGTTTCTAGCCTCTTCTTGGTCTCCCCTTTCTTCCCAATGACATACCTGGAGGGACAAAAGTGTGAGAGAGTCACTGGGCCGCTCTCCATCACCTGTGTCCAGCCAGCAGGTGAACCACGCTCGGCGCAGGCATTCGCCAGCATCCAGACACACGACAGAACGCTTTTCCTTCTCTACATTTCAGTAAAACAATTCAACGGGTAACACTGTCAAAAATAACCAGAGGCAGCTTTGAGCGCTACAGGCTTCCCCGTAAACATCAGCCTGGAGTCAATCGGCAATTCCAGCCGCCTGCGCTTTCTCTCAAAGCTTTCACAAGCTCCCCCCTGCCAGGCTGCGCGCCCCAGTTCTTCCTCCCCTTCTCCTCCCCTCCCCGGTGCTTTTATCTTCAAGGGAAGAGATGCTCAAAAACTCTCCTGCCAGCCAGAAAGCACCACCTGCTGTCTCTGCCACGGGGAAGGCTAGGAGTCAAGCGCAGCACGACTTCACTAGAAAGTCGCCGCCAGTTTTCCCTTCCCAAATGCTAAATCCACATCCACAAAACAGAACACATGTCGGAGATCCAGTGCTTACTCCGACCTAAAAAAAATTCTGCACTCAACCGCTTCCCCAGTCGGCGGCAACTCAAATAAACCAGCAACACACAGGCTCACTTGTATAAGGGGCTGGGAACCTCCACTCTGCACCGGAAGCCTTTCTCTGTTTCCTCCACCACAAAGGCGTCGCAGGGTTCGTCTGCGCAGTCGCTGGGGCCTACGAGAGAAAAAAAAAACCAAAAAAAAAAAAACAAACCTTGTATAACCTCTGTAAAGTTTGGCAGCACTTTATGTAGGACAAGACTCCCGCAGCCGCCTTCTTCCAAGGTTAAACAGAGGAAGAAACGGAGTCCCCTCCGTTATGGCTAACGGCTTTTTATTTCACCTTACTACCAGCTGCGGAAAACAACAACTGCTTCGAAATTCGCTGGGCTGGGAGGCGTAAAAGGAGTTAGTTACAGCCCCGGTTTTTTCTCAGCTGGAAGTTCTGCAGCTGCTCCCCGGTGGGAATAGCTTCTCCTCTTGGCAAGGTGGAAGCCACCAGCCCTTTCAGAGACCCGAGCAGGAATTGAGAGTCGCGGAAGAAGAGAAATAAAAGGTGAGGACAGTTTTGATCCAAGCGTTCAGCACCACGGTCCCTGCCTTGCGCAGGACTCTTTACCTGCGCAGAAATCTTCCTCCTCCTCCTCCTCGTGCGGGTGGGCCTGCTCTCGAATGAGATTCTTCCTGTACACTCGCCCTCCGATCCGTACCAGGGTGGGCCGCAGAACGTCCATCCTGCTCCCCCTCCTAGCGCAAAAACGATTTACAAGCGCACACTTTGTCAGCCCGTGAAGCGCGACCAAGCGAAAACGGGAAATTGAAGCCGTGTAAGCTACGCAACGAAGCATCAGGATTTTTGCCCCTGCAAGGAGGTCAGCGACCGATCACCGCCCTCCCTGAAACTCGCAGGTTTTAGCTACAGCCAGTGTGCCGTTTCAGCACCGTTCGGGATTCGGAGCGGTTTCGCCTCGTTCTTTCCCACAGCCGCAGACTCCGGGCTCCTGCAAGGATCCCCCTACAACACCGGCCTCTCTCTCTCCAAGGACCTGTCACCCTCCCCCAGTTTCTCAGAGCTTTTCACCGGGCACCAAGTCAAACGTTTTACAGTCGAGAACATTTGATGGTGTAAAAGCAACAGGGCAACCCAAAGAACTGGCAGTTATCTGCCACAGACTTCACGCCTTCGCTAGTTAAACTTCTGAAATCACTAACATTGGAAGCGTAGATGTGAACTGTGCACAGAGGAAGACAGGCAATTTTTTTAAAATTGCAGGGCTGGTGTCACAATTTCTTGCCACTGGACTTTTCAAATCTGAGGTGTAACGTTGCCCCGCCACGCCAGCAAAGCCCGACGGGGGTCTTGGCTCTAGGCACACGCAGGAAGAGCCGTGCTGCTGCGGCCTGTTGTCATGGTATGGCTGCAGTCAGCAATCGAGTACCACGCAGCTGCTCGATCACCCTCCAGCTCCCCAGGGGTTGGGGAAAGAGAATCGGGAAGAAAAGTTGTGGGTTGAGATAAAGATGGTTTACTAGGATAGCAAAGGAAAAGATAATAATATACACATTATAATGGTAATAACAATAGAACACTTTGGGTGGGAAGGGACCTTTAAAGCCCATCCAGTCCAACCCCCTGCAAGGAGCAGGGACATCTCCAACCAGATCAGGTTGCTCAGAGCCCCGTTCAGCCTGGCCTGGAATGTTTCCAGGGATGGGGCATCCACCACCTCTCTGGGCAACCTGGGCCAGTTTTCCACCACCCTCAGTGTAAAAATGTCTTCCTCATATCCAGTCTGAATTTACCTCTCTCTATTTTAAAACCATTACCCCTTGTCCTGTCACAACAGGCCCTACTGAACAGCTGCTCCCCACCTTTCCTGCAGCCCCCTTTAGGCACTGGAAGGCCGCTCCAAGGTCTCCCCAGAGCCTCCTCTTCTCCAGGCTGATAGTAAGTGATAATAATATTTTTAAAAAAAAAAAAACAAACAAAAAAACAAAAAATCCAAATGCTGTACATTTTCTCACCACCCAATGACTGATACAGCTTGTCCTGAGGTCAGAACACGGAAAAAAAGAAAAAAAAAAAGCTGTAAATGAGCCTGGAATGATTCCAAACGGTGAGAAGAAAGAGAGCCAGCTCACCGGCCCGCCCCTCACTGACCCTTACGGCATGGAATACTCTCTGTGGCCAGTTTGGGTCAATTATTCTGGTTTTCTCCCTCCCAGCTTCCCGCAGCCGTACATTAGTGAGACCTGGGAAGCCAGACAGTGACCTTGATCGCTTCAGCAACAACTCATAACATCAGAGCGTTTTTATCAACACCCTTCCCCCACGAAACCCAAACCACACCGGCTACGGAGAGGAAAATCAGCTCCATCCCTGACCAAACCAGGACGTTTGTGTGCGTGACAGACACAAAGCAGCCGGGGCCGCCGCCCGGGCCTGGCTCCTGCGGCAGCCGGGGCCTTACCACCACCGTCCGCACCGAGGAGACCCCCGGGCGGGCCCGGACCCGAACCAGGGAGGGCCCAGGCACCGGTAAGTTTAAC
>WHYT01014185.1:13695-47962 GCA_009806455.1 Tetrax tetrax
AGTTTATAGTACAGTTAGTCAGAGGGAAGTTGAAAGTGAAGAAAAAGGGACATTTCCAGACAGAGGAGGAAATGGGCAGGACAATATGAGCAACAAAAAAGGCCTAATATTTCTTCCCCCACCCCAGACATAATATATAAATAGTGAGAGAGTGATTTTCCCTGCTTGCTGGCTGCCACTTGTTTGCTGCATCTCTCTGGGTCCACGCACCATCCCTCCAAGATGTGGGCAAAGGTACTGTCTTGCTTCTTTGCGTTGTAAAATGCACTTTTCTGCTTAAGCTTTTGTATCCTCACTCTGTATGTCTCAGTAGGTGTACATCACACCGTGGGATATGTGGTTCACTTGCTTGAAATGACTTGTGTTCCTCAGAGAGTCTTACTGCTTTAATACAAAGCTGAGTGAGCACTCGCCTGAAATAATGGGTGCAATTCTGGTCACCACTGCCAGAAAACAGAAATCCAATGTGAATAATGCAATGAAAAGCTACTAGCGTAGTAAGGGTGAGTCTGTGTTATAAAGGAAAGAGCAGCACAGTTTGGTTTGTTTAACTTACCAAAATGAAGGCCAAAAGGAAATATCATCATTCTGTGTGGATGCATGCAGCGGAGTAGAGCAAGAGGAAGGATGAGGGGAAATGGAAGGAGACCATTTCCAAAGAGAGAGAAGAGCTATATTCAGTAATGCCAGTATAAAAATAGCAAGCATGTGTATAGACTGGTTGTAAATAACATAGACCTCTACAGGGGGAAGTTTCTAATGGTCAGAGAAGGTAAGTTCTAGATTAATTTCTAATAGCGATATTAACAGCAGCTAACAGCTCCAGCCAAGAAGCAGGCTGAATTTGCATAACGGGTCAATGCTCAACAGGAAAGAAAAAAAAAAAATTAGAAATATAATTCCCTGATCAGCAGGAGCCAGAAACAAGGAGCCACTGCTTTTCAAAGAGGTGAGATCTTGTCTTGGAGAAAAGCTGGGAGTCCAGCTGAGCATGAATTCAACAGGAGCTGGGAGCTAGGAGCAACGGATGCAAGGTGGGGCTGCCAAGTCCTATTTCCCACTGAGCTCCAAGCTCAGCAAGATTTGGGATAGTAATTCAGCTACTCATGGAGATTAAACCTTGCCGCCTTGTGTGGTTCTGGCTTCACTGAACAGAAATGCCACTTTCCCACTGATTTCAATAGCAATTAGAAGGTGCTATGGAAAGTAAGATTTTTTTTGCTTCTGTTTGTTTTATATATGTGTGCATGTATAGATATATATTATATAGATATAGATATAGATATACGTATAGAAAAGTTACATAATTTGAAGTGCTTACATCAAGGACTCAAGACAGGGAGGAAGCAGCAGAAATATAGAACAGACAAGGACACTGATGAAAGTATAAATAAAATGTAAATAACACTGTGGTATTTCTGGGAATAAAAAGAGGAAGAATTCAAACCTTAGTTTTGCTGACGCAATTCATGTAAGCAGGGGCAGGGCAACAGAAATGGCCATCACGCTAAGCAGTACCCCAAAACTGAAAGAAAAGAAAATAAAAAGAAAGGAAAAAAATGTGTTTTCTTTAAATGAGGAGAAATATCTACTACTACTTTTTTTTTTTTTTTTCCTCCTAGACAATTACGGGAAATTTTGCCAATGTGATTCATGGTTTGAATGCAAACCACCTGACAGACCAAGTCATTCAGAGAAGCAAGCGAATGATTCTGGATACTCTTGGAGTGGGGCTTCTGGGTAGCAGCACTGAGGTCTGCCACAAAGTGACACAGTACAGCAAGGTAAGGCATACTGTAAGGTTTAGCTTCAAGAAAAGCAACAGAAAAATTTGGCTATAAGGGGAAACTTTGTCATCATGTAATTCTTTCGGGGATGGAAAGAGAGAGGCCATTTATGGCCAGGAGGCCATTTATCATTTACTCAGGGTCTTACTAAAACGTAGGAAACCAGAATCTGTAACTGAAGACTTTCCTCAAAAAGATGATGGCAGCCCTGAAGGAACTGCCGATGGGTGGTGAGAAGGGACTCAATGGCCAGAGGTTGTGTGAAGGTACTGAACGGCCAGGTGGATGGTGTTGGTCTGCCCTCTGAGGTCTGTTTGGGTGGAAAGGGACATAAGCCAACAAGCAAACCAAGTTTCTTTTCATACTTTCTGAAAAAAACAATATTTTTCTCGTGAAAGGGAAGAGTTGGGTCCCGAGAGGGTATGGTCTGATCTCAATTACATCAGAGATACAGCGTACATTTATCCTTGGGTTTAGGACTTTGAATTAATTGATGTCAATTTGTTTCAGATCTACAGTTCAGATATATCCAGTACCATCTGGGGCCACTTGGATTTTCGACTGCCTCCTCTGTATGCAGCTTTTGTGAACGGAGTGGCTGTAAGGGATGCTCTTTTATTTGCTCTTAAATCACACTAATTGGGGCCATTATTGCTCTAGAGAGAAGAGAATGCTCCTAAAATCTTAGTTTATTCTTCTGCCTGAAGCCTGCGACAAAAACTTTCCTAGACTGTTCTCCTAATGTGTTTCAACTTTCTTGCACTGAGACCGAGCTCAAGGTATAATATATCTGGTCCAACTCAACAGCGTCCCTTACCTTTAATGTGGGACTTGGGGCTGTTTTAAAAGGTCAGAATTCTACACCTTATTACAACCTTGCTGCAGCCACATTACAAAGAAGTGCTTTAGCTCTCACTGGTTTCACCGGGATCCAAATTTCATGCCAATTGGCAACGTATAGTTACAGAAAAACAGAAGTACAGACAGATGCACATATACATACACACATAATATCACAAGGCAGTTTAATCTTCAGTTACGCAGTTTGCAAAAGCCAGTTATATATTTTGGACACATGCTTTGTCATTAAAGCAATAACTGAGTCCCCGGACATTTGTCTAAATTCAGATTGAGGCTGAAACTGAAATTGAAAGATGCACAAGAGGTGGGGTAGACAAATTTGGCAATTATGCAGAACTAGAGAAGGTGACCGACCAAGGAAAAGGTAATATTAAGCCTATTTAAATTAGTGTCACAGCAAGATCAGAGGTCCAATTTGACATCTCATTTCCAATGTAGAGAAAATTACCTTTGGAAACGATATCCGGTACCTCTCAGCTGCTAGCAGCCCTTGTGATATTCAAATCTGGCTGCTAGCACATATATGACCATTTCAGTTTACATCTCAGTCACAGGTCAATTCCAAGCACTTATGGCAGGGACTAGATTTTCTTCTGTCTGTTCTTGAATGCAGTTCTCAGAAATGCACATTCCCAGTATTTTGGAGCAAGATCTGAGTGCTGGGGAGCCTGACCACCTTCCTACTTTGCTCTGAAATAAGATATAGGCCAATAGGTGTGAAAGTTCAGCTCCTGAGGCATTATTACGTTATTAAAAATGCTGTCCTTGATGCTCTCAAGTCCTTGGGGGCTCTCAAAACGTTGGGGGGTTTTCTAACAAGCAGTACCTTGCAAACACTGGACTGCTGGGAGCAGTTTGCTACCAGAACAGCAGCCGTATACCATGCTGGGAATGCTCAAAATCTTCCCGAGTAGTTTGGCTCTGGGCATGGGAGAGAGAAGGCACCTCTTTGGAGACTCTCAAGGGCTAAGCGGCTCGTCCCAGTTTTAAGACTGTAGCTTTCTCCTACTCCCAGCGACCCCAGGGAGCCTGGTTCCTCATGTGACAGGTCTTGTTTCGATGTGCCAGAAATTCAGGCTAAAGTCTGATCTACGTTTGCATACTTGTGCCTGTCGCCTGGGGACGGCTGCACCGAGTAAATTGTTCTGGTACAAGTTTCAGCTAGCAGTATTTACTCCACTGCTGCAGCTTTAATGGTGTGAGCCCCAAGGGCATTATCAGTTGCAGCACTTGGGAAGTAATTTCATTATGTTTTTATGCTGTTTTCGGGGAAGTGAAAATTCACCGCTCACATGGTAGGTCTAGAACTGCTGTTACCCTGATCTAATTAGAGCAGCAAAAGCCTGTTGTAGGAAAGAAGACCCATTGTCATACTGGTTTTAGACTGGTGCAGCTTGAATTAGAATTATACTCCCTTGAGGCAAGATTTGTATCGTGCTGCCACTTCTCATCAAGCTGTATTGGGAGTAAAGGACTTCAGTAAGAAGTAAGACTTCTAGAGTATTGCTTTCTAAGGAAAATCTAGTTCTTCAGTCCTTTTTTATACCAGTTACAGTATTTTCATTTGACCGAGTCTATCTCTGGTGACAAGTGAAGGCTTCTCTTTCTATTAGGTCCACTCAATGGATTTTGATGACACGTGGCATCCAGCCACGCACCCATCGGGGGCTGTGCTACCTGCCGTGATTGCGCTCTCAGAGGCCTTTCCTCAGAAGAAAAACATCTCAGGTCTTGATCTGCTCTTAGCTTTCAATGTGGGAATTGAAGTGCAAGGCAGGCTGCTGCGCTTCTCCAGCGAAGCCAGGAATATTCCAAAAAGGTACGTAGAAACGCTTCGAGTAGAGAGTTGAGTGGAAGATTGTTTTTTTTTTTTTTCTCAGTGTTAATACACTTAATTAAATGCCAGTTAAAATACAAGTGGCACAGTTAATCACATTTTCTATGTTGATGTCTGGAAATTTAGGAAAAGTTCATTGTAAATGTAAATATATGACTCCTTATGGCTTAGCTAATAGATTTCTTTTTGAGAGCATCAATCAATTCACAAAGAGGAGATGATGATCACCCTATTAATTATAAACAGCAACAAAAGGACAACATTTAATAGCACAGGTCTCAGGCTCTCATTAACACATACGATCATGCCTCACTTGCAAACAGTGGCTTGCTATTAGCAGAATGGAGTCACTGGTGCTGGGCTCAGAGCAGAGCCCAAGAAGATGGGGTGTGCTTAGGGGAAAGCCTCAAAGCGTGGGACAGACTAGATATCTTCTTGGTATTTTCTGTATGTTCCTTCTACCAGTTTTGTGAAACTGGTTCAGAATAACACTTGTGTCCCCCCATATATATGATTTATAGATTACGATAAATTATTTACAGAGACTTTACAGATTACTATGAACTGGAATGCCTTTGCCATTATTCTGTTCAGTATGCCTTGAACTATAAGCAGTTCTAATGATTCAGTTGCTTTCTGGGGAAGATCTATTGCAAGTGGTACCGTTCCTGTTTAACTCACTCCTGGGAAAAAGCAAAAACTTTTTCAATTAGGACTAGAGTTGAATGGTGAATGTATGTTTCTTTATGGTCCAATTCACCTTCCTCAGCAGTAAAAGGAAATTGGAGCTTGTGTATACAGTTAATTCAGGTGACTTTTTGAAATATGGTAATAGAGAGATTTTCTTTTCTCAGGTTTCACCCACCAACTGTGGTTGGTACGATGGGGAGTGCAGCAGCTTGTGCTAAACTGCTAGCTCTTGACCAGCTGAAATGTAAAAACGCCTTGGCTATTGCTGCCTCCTACGCAGGTGCCCCACTGGCTAACGCAGCAACCCAAACGAAGCCCCTCCACGTTGGCAATGCTGCCAAGCATGGACTGGAAGCAGCTTGCTTAGCATTGCAGGGCCTTCAGGGAAACAAACAGATACTGGACATGGAGTCAGGGATAGGTGCCTTTTACACAGATTACAGCCCCCAGATTCTACCAACCCTGCAGTCCTATCCCTGGCTGTTGGACCAACAAGACGTGGCCATCAAACGCTTCCCCGCTCATCTTGGAACACACTGGGTGGCTGATGCAGCATCTTCTGTCAGGAGGAAGCTCGTGGAGAGCAGCAACAACTTGCTCCCCCTTGATAAAATTGAGAAAGTCATTCTCAAAGTCCCCGAGGTCAAGTACGTGAACAGACCCAGCCCTACCTCAGAGCATGAAGCTCGACATTCCTTCCAGTTTGTTGCATGCTCTGCTTTGCTGGATGGCAGCATGTCAGTCCAGTCCTTTGCCAACGAGAACATTCACCGGCCAGCCTTACAGGAGCTCCTCTGCAAAACACAGCTGGTGCACCCTCCTGATAACACACCTAGCTTTGACAGTCTTTACTGCGAAGTGAGTGTCACACTTCGGGACGGCAACACGATCAGCAACCGCTGTGACACGTTCTATGGACACTGGAGGAAACCTCTGAAAAAGGAGGACTTGGAGAAAAAGTTTCAGTCCAATGCCTCCAGCGTCCTGCCTGCAGAAGCCAGAGAAGGTATTATAGAGACTGTGTACAATCTGGAAAAAGTAGAGGACTGTTCTGTATTAAGTACATTTTTATCAGGACAGTCAGCCAGGGCACTTTCGAAGAAGCTGCACATCCTTTGAATGTTCCAACCAACAGCTAGATGTTGTTCACAAAGCAAACACAGAATTCAGGATACCCACTTATTTAGTGACTCAAGTACTTTTAAATCCGACTCCTGTAACACAAAAGCCACGCTCGGTCCAATATTGTGGTTTTTGACTAAGTAAATAATTTAGCGATTACGTGCACAGCTCAAGAAGATCCTTTGCTGGCACAGTCACCTTCAATTATCTTTATACTTCTCGAGGAAGAGCACTGCTTGTGTGTGACAAAAAAAAATTCCCTGCTCTTCTGCCAAAAAAAAGTCTGTATGTTCTGCTTCTGCTAAATAACTCCATAAAGGAAATCCAGATTCTGGAGGAGTATGGAAATACTGTCTCCCTGAGAAACATCACTGTGAGAAGGACAGAGAATAAAAGCCTTTATATATTTATTTCTGTAGATTTACCTCTAAACCCTCCTTGAAGAGGCCACCTGTTACGTCTGAGCTTTGACGTTTGTGCTAAAATAAACACGGCACACAGAGCAGTAGCACTTGACACTCCGCAACACGTCAGCCTTCGCTGTAACGACTGCTCTTGCATTAACGAGGTAAACGTTAGCGCCCTTCCCGACCACGCCAGCTGCAGAGCAAGAGGGACAAGACTCCTTATCGTAGAAGTGTTATTTCCCAGTTCCACCTTTCGGCTGCTCTGCGGTACAGGTTTGCACTTGCTGCATTCCCGCTCCAGTTACAAGGCGCTCGCTCAACAAGACGTGATTAGCACTAATGAGTGATGACACGTTCAGATTACTTCAGGCACCGCAAAGCATGGGCTACGGTACGTTCGTTATGACCCACGGAGATGGGTGAGCATCAGAACGCTGCTTATGCTGAGAAAATGAAGTGTCCGCCGTGACAATCGACTTGCCTTGATAATGAATTCTGGGAAATTTGAGTTCCTCCAGGAGTACAAAGCCTTGTCAGATTGTGCTTCTAAGAGGGGCTGATGACCTTTGTGCACATTTGTAAGATCAAAGCACGCGTTCTAACATATATAAAATGTACCTTCCTTAGGGCACTAAAACACATATGCAAAAAAAAAAAAAAAATCACAAAATAAAGCTAATTCATTTCACTGACTAAACCTCAAATTATTCCATGTCTTAGAGCAAAACTTGTGTATTTTCCACACACAACGTATTCATTTGTACTTAAGTCTCTGGCTCTTGGTTTATAGTCAGTTTATTCAGGGGGCTTTGCAAAGCTTTCAGAAGTCCATTAGTTTCCTTCCCTTGCAAGGGAAAGAAAAAAAACAAAACAAAACAAAACCAAACACCCGAATAACCCTTTTTTTCCCCGCTTCTGATTAGAAAGTAGAATTTCATTACTTACCTGTACTGAAGATATACAGACTCATTTACAGCTATTTCACCTGTAATTATAGCTGGTTAACACCAAATGTTAACGACTGATAATCGTTAGTGATGTGGTAAAACCCAGTGGACAAGGAGGGCTCCTACATTATCTTATCCAGACTGAGTATGTTCAGATTCATCAGAAAAAAAAAAAATAGGGGGACCCACCTGACCACCACAACCTTTAACATATGGTTTCTGTTTTAAAAGATAAATAAATAGGATAAGCTTAGCAATAACCATTTGATGTATTACAGATTAAAAAAAAAAAACAAACAACAAACAAACCAACACCAAACAAACCACTAACTGTGAAGTTTAATAGTTGCATTATTTTATTAATACAATCAAAGGCAGCTAAATGCTTATGCTTAGCTAAGTTGGATTCCTTGCAGAAGAACTGACTGAGCTTTCAGTCAAGCAAGTTTCAGGACTTCCTGTACCATTGTTCCAATTCCATCAAAGATTTCATGCAGAGGAGCCTTGCACATGAAAGCACAGGTAGTAACTATTTTATTGGCTTTATCCACATGGGATTCATTTACATTTTTGCAAATGTGCTTACATCCAAGCTCTGCTATAGCAGATGCCGTTTCAGAATCAGGAAATCTGTAAATAAAAAGAATGTAATTAACATAAAGAGATGATACAGCCATCAAGTTCTGCCAACATAACTTGAATGAGAGAACTACAATAATATTTAAGTGACTCTTTGGCTGATGATGACGAGGGAGTCAAACAGGCTGCCACTGTGGACACAAAGTGATCTGATTTTTTTGAAAACAACACCTGAAAGGCAGAGCCACAGCATGTCAGAAAGTACAATTCTGGTTTTAACACTCTTTCAATAAGTTTACAAGATGCTACTAAGCGCAGCCATAACTGATCCTCAGAAGTGTGAGAGATGCTAGTTGAACTTGCAGACAGGTCAGACCTTTTCCAACACTTCCATATAACGCCTTCCACTGGGATTCTGCAGACATTTCCCCCCACCCCTGTCTTTTTTTCAGGGGGATGGAGGCAATCCCTCACTACCGCAGCTGATAGGAAATTCCATTCTAAATTTTACCAGGAGCTGACAGTCCTTGAAGCAGCACTGACTTCTGCCAAGCCCTGTTCTCATCTGCCTCCCCTAAAATGGCACCAAACCGCTACCACAAGAAAAAAAAATATTAAAAATCCCTGAACAGACAAAACCCCACAGACACAATTTAAATGGCCACTCAGAAATGGCCACAGGGTACCAAATTTTTGAATGCCAGGTGGTCAGATGCCCATTCTTCATTTGCACATTTGCAACATAAATTACAGCCTTCAAAGACATTGGGTAAGGAAATTCTGTATCTCGCTGAATATGAGCTAAAAATCTATCACTCAATTACCAGGGATGTGACATGAAAAAAAAAAAAAAGATTTTATATCCTCGGTCACTTGCCTGTTTGCACAGCTATGATTCTATAAAAGTCTCTTTGTTCTGTCACTTTCAGGATTGACGGATGCTACACCCAGTGACTCACAAGCACCCACACTGCTCAATAAATTCAGTGCAGGAGCCTGTTACCTTCGCTGGCTCACAGACCGATGGTGTTGGCAAGAGATAAGGCTATCTAGAGATTTCATGCTATCAGTTGGAATGTGTCTGTGGATGTCGATATCCTAGAATATACCAGAGACAAACATATTTCTGAATTTAGGGATAAATTTTTCCAATGTTGTAGCACACAAGTCACCTGATCTCACAAATTGAGGCTGTTTGCCCTGAGAGTTCTGCACCTACTACTATTACGCAAGTGAAAATTTGAAATAAGTGAGAAATGTTGCTAATAAGGTACCCAAGAGTTACTGGCACCAGAGACCTCAAACTTTTACACAGAAGACTGGCCATTTCCTAATCCTAATTCCCACGTAAATTATCTCCATCCGTTTCCTTCTTACCTTCCATCTACATTTTTATCTTGGCCAACTGTGACCTCACAACCAGGAAAGACTTTGGCTGCCAGGACTGGCGATATACAGCACAAACCAATGGGCTTTTTAGCACTGTGGAAAGCTTGGAGTGTGGCCTTCACGTGCTCATTGACAGTGCAGTTCTTGCCATCTACAGCCCAGGAACACAGGTTCTTTGCCACACCAAAACCACCTAAAAAAAATCCCAAGAAGTTCAAATGTAAGACACTGCAAAAAGCGGTTGAATTCAATACCAGAAAGAAGTTCTCCTTTTTTTTTTTTTTACAACATAATCAAGGCATACATCAAGTTACTATACTGAAAGCTTTTGGCACATGAAACATGACAGGTTTACAACGTTAGAAGTTTAACTGCACATTTTTTATACCACGTATGTTTCATAGGCCAGAAGGCTTAATCTTTCTTCCACGAGCAACAAATAGACAAACAGAAAACCTCACATTCATTTGTTAGTCACTGGAAAAGCTGCACCATTTAGATGCATCCCTCAGAAAAACCACCAATGATAGTTAAAAGTATAAGAGTGTAATTCACGAGAGTAATGCAAACAGCAATTTGACCCTCTATGGTAATTCACTCTCAAGTTTTACTTCAATACTTAAGTAATTACAGGAGAGCTTTTTCTACCCTGGAATTTTTTTTAAAATAAAAAAAAAAAAAAAAAAAACAAAAAAAAACCAAAAACAAACCAAAAGGTTAACACAATAAAAAAAATAACACGGATATTACATAAAAAGGCAATGATAACATACAGTACTGAGCCACACCACTTGTGAATGATAACACAATTTCCTATTTAAAATAATGCCGAATTTTCTTTTTAGAAATTAGTTATAACAATCCTTTACTTGCATTTAATCTTCACTTAATTGTACAAGCAGATTATATTTTACAGCACCCTCATTTGCTGGATTTTAACTATCAGAATGATCAAAGAAAGAAGGTTATCAGTAACTGTAACCATCCATTATGCTTGATTCCTCATGCACAACATCAACTTTTCTGCAATAAACAAAGAGAAATTTCACAAATATTTCAAGGGACAACATCAAGAAGCTTTGTACTTTTAATATTTTTCCTTTCATTCTTTGCTCACTTTTGAGTGTTATCTGGAATCTCTGAAGTAAGATTTTAATTTTCAAAATTAATAGGGTTTATTTCCCTCTAACAGTTATCACTGCAACCTCCCTGAGCCTGGGTTATAACAGCATGAAATTAACATGGAAAATATGTGCTAGCCTCCACTCCCTGATCAGCCCTGATGTCACCCACTCATTTCAGAGCTGCAAGTACATTTCTCTGCATTGTACACGCACCCCCTCTGCTGGCCTTACAACAGAAGACAGTGTAACAACTTCAAAATTCAAGCTTGGGCAAAATCGTGAAGGCAATATTGAACAGTACTGTGAACATTCTGGAAAGTGATCTTCAGCAAGTCATGATTTCCTCGCGACGCTTTGGTTTCTTCACTTCTAAAGAGATCACAATTACCTCTGTCTGAAAGGCAATGCTGTGGTCTATAAATAAAAAGTTACCCATAAACATGTTTAATATAACTCACCAGGAGCAGACTAGATACATAGTTAAAATAAAACATACTCACATCTGATAAGCAATATAATCTACCTGGCAACTTACTATTCCACCAACAATTTCAGAGGCTCTAAAAATAAAGCACTGCCACATAACGTCAAGTTACTGTCCTACTCTGGTCAGTGTTCTTGTTCGCAAGTAGGTACTAAAATTTTTATAATCTTTAGAAAGAAGGAGCAGTGAAATGTATGACCCAAAATCAAAAGAACGCTCCAGCAATTAAGTTAATGAACTATAAAGTAATAAATAAATTCAGATGATTTGTTGTCCACGAGAGCTTACTAAAACATTTTCTCATCCTCAAAAGAAAATAAGCAAAAAGAAATAAAAAAATTCGCATACCCTTCAAATTCAAGATTGTAATTTCTTTTCTAAATGAATTTTAAAATAAAAAATAGCAGAGGCAAAGCAGTTATTTGCACCTGGAAAAATCACAATTTATTTTCTTTTAAAAGCACCTACCAGGGAAAACGACCGCATCAAATTCACTAGCTTTCAGTTCAGCCAAATCCTGAATGTTTCCTCTTGCTAATCTGGCACTTTCGACTAATACATTTCTCTTCTCTTCTGTTGGACTTCCTTTTAGGTGATTGACCACATCCCTTTGCTCAATATTGGGGGCAAATATCTTCACCTAGAATACAGAGACAAGGGAACTTTGTGAACACAAACAGAACTCTCATGTATTGGTCACAATAATCAAAATAATCACATTCAACCAAAACAGTTTTTGTTTCTGAAGTTTCTTATCCAAAAGAAGTGGATTCCACAGGAGGGATCGATTGCATTGAATATCTAAAGTGAAAGATGACATATTACGATGGGTAAACACAGCCATTCTCTACATCCTATTCCTGCAGGTTTTTAGACAAGTGCATTCTTACACCAACATGAAGCTTACTAACTTTGTCAGAGCCTGCAAATTCTGCCTTCCCTCTGCAGATAACCAACCCCAAGGACAAAGAGAGCATGATAGTTTCTACCAGCAGCCTGACTGGACGCACAGCTGAGTCCGCAGAATGGCTGCTCTTAACTGTTACAGAATCAGAGTACTAAAAAAGTTTTACAAAAAGATAAAGATGCAAACTTTACAAGCATTTCTAGCGCAGACATTAGAGTTATTTGCTTTCCTAAACGCTTTCCTCGGAGCAGGAAAGAAAACATATTTTGGTTAAGCACAAAGTGGAAAGTTGCATTAAAAATACAAGGTTTCTCGAAAGGTGTACTGCAGGGGCTGCTTTCACACATCTGTTTTGATGCTTGCTTTGCAGAGGTCTTAGCGCTTGCCACTTCAGTTAATTTTAGAGGACAATTTCGTGCTAAATGTGAGAGTGCTGTTGTTACCCTCCGACACCTGAGCGTGGCTACACACAGACAGAAAGCCACCACCTTCCGCTGTCTGAAGCCACAGACGGGACCAAAGCACACCACCACATCCCAGTGCAGGCTTCTCCAAGGAACCCCAGCTACCCAAAAAAAAAAAAAAAAAAAAAAAAAAAAAAAAAAAAAAAGCCCAGAAACAGCTAGCAGAAAACAAGCAGGTGAACCTGAGCGAGGGCGAGCACCTGACTTCAGCAAAAGCGGTTGGAAATCAGACGAAGAACTTTAACCGGGTCCCGTCTCCATCTCCCTGCCTCAATCGGCTGCTGGGGCTGGGGGAGCAGGACAAGGCCTCCCGCCACTCCCGGCTCCCCGCTTCAAGCCCCGCCTGCGTCTGAGTGCTGTTCCTGTCACAGGGACAGCCACCCCGCTGGGGAAGGGGGGTGAAAACAGGGTGGGAAGGATAAGAGACGGGACAGACAGACCCCCGTCGCCCCGGGGAGCCTGTCACAGGCGGCCCCGCCGCCGCCCCCCTACCTCCGCGCCGCCGCGGCTGAGGTGCACCAGCGCCGCCGAAGCCTCGTGAATCTCGCTGCCATCGAAGACGCCGCAGCCGGCGAGAACCAAGGCCACCCGCTTGCCCATGGCGGATCCCCTGCCGCCGGAGGCCTGCCCCTCAAACCCGGGCAGGGGCTCCTCAAGCCGCAGAACCCCGGCCCCACAGCGCCCTCCCTCCTTTTCCTCCTGCTGCTGCGCCTGCGTCGCCGGGTCGCGGCTCGGCCGCCATCTCGCAGCGCCGGCGGCTGCGGGGGCCGTGCTGGTGCGGGGCTGGCAGGGTTTGCGGGTCGGGGTCCCCCGCAGCCGGTATCGCGGGGTCTCTGCGTGCCCCAGAGACCTGGCACACCGTCTTGCAGGCTGTTTTTCACCCCATGTTCTCATTCCCGCTGACGAAATGTAGGTGGGGATGACTTTAAACATCAGAGGGAAATCTGGAGGGGAAAAAAAAAAAAATGTATGCTGCTTTAGCTTTAAACGAAAAAGGCGCACCCGTATTTTAGGCCTCATTTGTCTTCTGGCCTGCTTACCACAGCAGAGCAGCAGCGCAGAAACGGTGCTGCCTGGTGACCCTTGCAATGCTGTTGCAAATCTGCATTCCCATAGCTTGTCTGAAAGTCGCCCTGCTTCCAGCAAGACCTCACAAAGGCTCAGGGGTTTAAATTGTGCGGTCTGTGATTCTGTGCGGGATGATGGATAGGGAAATTCTTTAACAGGAAAGGGCCAAGATAGGGAAACTCCCAGTGGAAGGGCAGACTTAACTGTCTGCTGGGCAATGCTTTGCTCCAAATAAACGCAGGGCTACAGCTCTACCTCCACTGCAGCCCACACTCTGCCTCTCAGGACTGAGTAGAACTGTGGTGCAGCTCCAGCTCAGAAAGCCCTCGATTGCCTGGCCACCATACACAGATCCCTCTTAGCTCAAAACACTTGAGTTAGAGCTCTGTACAGCACCAAACCCTCACCTTACTCTCCAGGCTGAGTAGGACCCCAGGGAAATTCCAGTGGAGCCATCTCAACCCAGAGAAATACAAAATATGTTTGGTGAGAGTTGCATGGCAGGTCAGTGTACTTACTGGCATGGGATTCCTTAGGCTCAGCTGCAGGAGAGCAGGAGGGTTGGTCTGGGGATCGAGGAACTGAGAGTCTACAGAGCTGGAATGCCACTGGAGTCCTCCTCATGCTTGAGAGCTGCATAATTGCCCTGGCTCTGTGCTGTGGTCTAGCTCCAACTTGCTCATGCCATGTTCCTATCCTGGCTCTGTGACCTTGTCGTGGCCCTCTGCATCTATCTTAGGTCCATGTTTTCATCCCAGCTCATGACGTGTCTTTGCTCTGGCTCTGCATCACCCTGAGGTAGCCCTGTGATGACTCTTCTCTGGCATGGGCCCACAACAGCAACTAGCAACAAGAGCATTTCACAAGGAGTACACTTCTGAAGCCAAGTATTTACAAGGTGAGAGGACACCTTGATGGGAGGAGAAGCTGGTGGCAGGTCCCTGTGTGCACTAGTAGCCCTATAATTACCCTGGCCAGCCTCAGCTGGGGCCTCCACCCGCACACCCTCTGGACACAGACCTGTAGGCTCCATGTAAACTTAGGCCTGGACATCCAGGCATGACCTGAGCCACGCTGTAGGTGTGCGTTGCGTGTCCAGTCGTGTTTCCTGTTGTCCTGATATACAGGCTGGTCCTCCTGCACATACTGTGAACCTGTGCTAGAGGTAGCCTGATCTGTCCTGCCTCCTGGATGGATCTTGGACACATATTATAGGTAGCCCTGTCTCTTGGCTGGACCCTGGGCTTGACTCTGCCTTGCTGTGTCTGAGGCTGTTGCGGGATCCAGCCATTACAACATACGTGTTCCCAGTCAGAAACTTCAGGATGGCACTGTGGTCACTGACATCACTGCCCTTGCCTGCACTGTGAGCACTTCTGCTACTGGCTCATCTTCCTGTGCAAAGCAGCCCTACTCCTGCTGCTCTCTGACACCCCTAGAGCTAGCATAAATGGCAAAAGTTGTTATTTGACTTCAGATAAATGTGTATTTGGAGTGAAGAAGAGGATTCACTGCTCTGCTATGTGGCAGCATAAGAGTTAGGGAGCCCAGGGCCAGGAAGGGCTGGCTGCTCCCCAAGGGAAGCCGAGCACAAGGACAGGGCAAGGGGAGGCAGGCACCTCAAGAGCCTGGCCCAGTCCCACCCCACCCCTGAGCAAGGTGAGCAGGGCCTCTCTGATGATAGCAGTGAGATTCCAACAAGAGTCCGATGACTAGACAAGTCCACGGTGATGAGGCAGGTCCAAGGTCAAGCTGGAGAGAGAGCTGCATGTGTTGGAGCACTCTATCAGTGGAGTACAGGGCTGAGTCCAGGCATGGCTGCAAAGTAGCTCAGGTGGGAGACAAGAGCCTCAGCTTACAAGCAGCTCCTCAGGAAACAGAGCCCCTGCTGAGGTGTCTCAGCAGAGCTGTTTGGAAGACCTGAGGCCAGAGCAGTTTTCTTCAAAACAGTTCTTATCAGGCCTTGAGCAACCAGCTACACAACCTGAAGAGGAGAGCGCGTCCTGGGCCTTGACATATACTGTGCCCTTCAGGCTTCAACTCGTTGAATTACATCTCTGTCCTGGACCCTTACCCTTTTTCTACTGCTCAGGATTTGAGAAAGATTTTTTTTTTCTAGTGGAAATCCTGCTCTCAAGGGCCTTAGTTGCCTAACAACAGATTCTCAGATCAGGTTCAGTTTGACTTGGATAGCTCTTTGTACTTCATGGACTGCATGGACTGACCCATCAAAGTCACTTATCCCTACTCTGCAACAGATCCCAGAGAGTCCGTCTCAGCTCAAAACTCATTACGAACTTCATCTACATCCTTATCCCAGCCCTTATCCTATCTCTCAGGCTTCAGCACAGTCTCTCTGGAATTCTGTGTTGGAAAGAAATCGTCTCACTTACCTGCCCCCTAAGCTGCCAGACAAAGCAGGGGCTGCCCTGCAGTCCCAAACACTCACTGAACTGCATGTCTGTCCTGAGCACAGCCCTCATCCTCGCTCTCAGGGTTGAGGGGGACCTGAGGGGACTGCCTTACCCAGTCACACAGCCCAGCCATTCTCCTTTCCCACAGAAAAAAAACCCCAGGACTTTCTTCCATCCCAGCTTGCAGTTCAGGTTGCATCTCAGGCTGAGTATAGGTGCAGAGGAGTGCTGTATCTGGCTCCTTTTCTCAAGATATCTTTCCTGCCCCTCAAAGGGGAGGAGGGTGGACCGCACGATGCATTTCTGTCTTCCAGACTGGCTTCAATATGACTTCAGGTAATGTTTGTATTTCTCAGTGTGCCTCCAGCTGACTCAATAGCTAACATTTGCCAGTGTGAGTATAAAAAAACCTCCAAACCTGTCAGCATTAAAACTGCCAGCTATGTAGTTTTGTCTACTGTGATCCATATATAACCGTAACTTTTCTACTGAATGGCGTATTGCCAGTATAAAGGCAGATGTGCAGCTGAGGGTGTCAGCTGAGGGTGTCAGCACCATCCAGAGAAGCCCATTTTCATGAGATAGAGGCTGTTCCTTCAGGTTAAACAGCCTCTTTGCTGTGACTGTTACAGTGTGATGACTCAAGTAGACGTTCAAAACCAAACTAGCTGTTCAAAACTAAAACTTCTGGCTGCAGCAGCAGGGTTTGTTTTCCCCTTCCTCTCCGTTCTTCCCATCCTGTTGCTTTCAAGGGCAGAGATGGAGAATGTACCCCTTTATATATGGCAAATCACTGAGAGTCGTCTTCATTGTTTCAGCGAAATGTTCAGTTTTCACTAATCAAAAGAAAATAATCTGGGAAATTAGAAGAACTGGGGAACCCAGTCAAATCCAGAAGTTGATCTTTGTAGCCAGGCTCCATCTTTCCTCAAAGCCTGCTAGTGGACAAAGATGCAGATCAGCTCTCTGGTTTTATAAAGGGCACTTTGACATGTTTCTGGATAATAAATGAGACAGCTGCTGACTCAGAAATTGCTGGCAGGTGAGCTTTTTAGCTGAAGTATATCTGTTCACAAATTTATTAGTTCTATGTTAAAACATAGTTCATGACATAACAGGTTGTATGAGAAGAAAAATCAGAGTATTGTGCTGCAAATTTCCTATGGGATGCAATGAAGTGAGATACAAAAATGCTACTAAAAAAAACCCAAAACAATACTTTTGCCGCCTTTGTCATTTGACCCGACACCTTCAGCAACCACAGCAGTGCCTGAATGGAGACTTGATAGTCCAAACTGCAAATGTACGCTAGGCCAGGACTAAGAACCAGTTCATACTGAATTTCTACTTTGGCTAATGAGCAGTTATGGCATCTTCATTATGTCATTTAGCTTCCCTGCATCCCAGTTTCATAGAATTATCCTTCTCTTATTCATAATGCACTTCCAGAGTTAGACATCAAAATCCTTAAAACTAGGAAATACAGCTATATTCCACACAAACACATACCTTTTTGAACAGATGAAAGAGCTGGCATCTTGTGCCACACTCAAGCTAGGAAACACATGGGAGTAATAGCCCACTTTGTTTTATAAAGGACAAAACCAGAGCTTTACTATAAAGCAGACACAAATAACATGCGCGAGACTAAAATAAAATATGGAAATATAAATATGTATAGGTTATGTATACATGCATGAAATTAATGTATAGTGCTGAACAGCACGGCTTTTAAAGGTAAGCAGTATAGAATCAGGCAGGAATGACGTGAGATACAGAAATGTTGCTGAAATTTAAGATTTTATTAGCTATGTTATCTTAATGGTTTTCTGAACAACTTCAGTAATCTCAGTACTATCAAAACTGGTGCTTAGCAGCCTTTCCTGCGTTACATAGGGGGCAGGGTTTTTCACCCCTAGTTTTGTTTGAATATAGCCTCGCTTAGTGCTGACTAGAGAACTGATAGTTCTTTCGGAGCTCATATGCAATGAGCAGGGATATTTCTCTGGCTCCTGATAGTCAAAAGTCCACAGCACAGTTATTATTTACCCAGCCAGCAGCACACACCGGCGCTCCCACTGCTGATGCCGACTACCAAACTTGCAGAGCTTCCTGGGCTCTGATGCCAGCACAGCCAGTTTTGAACTCTACAGAGCTGGGAAAAGATGTGTTTACTGCTGGCAAACCTGTCCTCACTGTTTCTCTTAGCCAGAGTTCATCTTGAAGATAGTTCTCGCTATCAGACGAGGCTTTTGGGCAGCCAGAAGAGGCGCGGGGCTGCCCGGTTCATCACAGCAGAAGCCTTTCTGCTATTTGGGATGAGGCCTCACCTCATCCTGCCGGCTCCAGACACAGAGGTCATCCCTCTGGGTGGATTCTGGTTGTAAGGATGGGCGTTTGATGTGTGTTTTCCGTCGGCTCCAAGGCAATGCTTGAAATAACGTGGCGGGCTGTGTAAAAGCGCTTCAGCTGAATTACAAGGCGGCATGGTTGTCCGGCTCTCCAGAAAGCTGAAATCGTGGTTCAGTCAAGCGACGTTTTTAAAGGCTGGTTCAGCACACGGCTGGAAAAAAAAAAAAAAAAATAAAATAAATAAATCAGCGTTTGGTCCCGACGCTGCCTGTAGCGCGGTGCCGCCCCCCTCGCCTCGCCCCCTCCGGCCCGGGCCCTCCGCGGCCGCCTCTGTCCCTGTGGGCGGGCGCGGGGGCGGCCCCCTTCCCGCCCGGCCTCCCTCAGCCCCGCCGCTTCCCCCGCAGCTCCGGGGCCCGGCTGGCCGGCCCGAAAGGCCTCGTCGCCATGGGTGCCTCCAGCCCGCTCCTCTTCCTCCTCCTCCTGCTGCTGCTGGCAGCGGCGGTTTGGGGGCCGTGTTTCTCGGGGGCGGCCCGCTCCCCGCAGCGGCGCTGGCCGGTGCCTTACAGGTGAGTGAGGCGGCGAGGGGGCCTGGCAACCCGGGCCGGGGGGGAGCCGCCGCCGCCTGACCCCCTGCTTCCTCCTAAGGCTCGTTAGCTCTCCCTTGGTTTATTGAAAGAGGCCACGAATAGTTTCCCCCTGTTAATCGCGGGAGTGTTTGTTATTTAGACGCCGTCCGGTGTTGTTTAGCTGACAGGGAAGGGGCGGCCCGTCCCTGGCCTAGAGCTGTGCCGGCTCTGTCAGCAGCAGGACTGCTGCCCCAGGGAATGGCTGCTCTTGCTTTAAAAATGCTCCTTTACTTACTGTTTTAGCAAAAAAAAAAAAAAAAATTGCCATGAGGAAGTCAGGCTATGGTTTATTTTATTTTGTTTTTTTTTTAATTTAAGTTTGCTTCATACTTTAATTGAAACGGTATAGAAGTCCATTTGCTGCTCTGGAGCTGCCTTGGCTCCAGGAGAAGGCCTGCTGGGGAGAGCAGAAGAGTGCACGTTACCACATTTTACCAAGGCAAGTAGCTACGGCTTTGGTTATACGGAGGAAAGGAGCCTTTTCTGGAGAAGGGCTACCCTTCCATGTGTGTTTTGTGTGGGCTTGATGTTTGTAAAGGGAGGTGTTAGAGCTTAACTGCCATCTAATGCACATCGAGAGTTTTGGGAGCCTGTTGCGTAAGTCCTAGCAGTTCAGTTCGGATCAGGTGATGCCTGAAGGAGCTGATCGTGTAGTCACAAGGCACTCGGGTTTTCCAGCAAGTTGAGTAGTTGCAAGGCTTGGTCTTGGGATGGTCAAAATTAGAGTACAAGCCTGTCAGTGTGAAACACTCAGGAATGTGGTATTTTAATGCTTTTTCATATGCTTGATGCCAGCTTGTCACATGCAAGATGCAGTGAGTGGGGAAATTGAAAATTTAAGGTGTGCAATTTAGAAACAGGACTTAAATGTGTGGCTCACATAAGTCTTTGTTTTCTAACTGTATTCTTTTTCCAGCCGTACTCGTTTCTTTTTTTTTCTTTTTCTTTGTGCCCACCCCCCTCCCTGTACAAAGTAAAGGCATATATTCCGAAGTACCCAGCAATCTTGGAGAAGAAGTCCACAGGGAAAATCAACCGCGTCTCAGCAGAGCTCGTGGATTTACTGTGGCTCAGGAAGTCCCGTGTCCTTGAGTCATCTCATGGCTGGGGTATTTGTGCCATTCAGTAGCCGTGGGCAACTGAGAGCACTCAAGCCGTGCTCTGGGCAAGGTGCGTACACCAGCTGCGTTCCTGTCTTGGTAACAGGAACCTTAATATAGGAACCTTGTTTTAAGTGAAATACAGGGAGTGAATCTGAACGAAATTGGGAAAGGAAGACATCAGAAAGGTTTTTTGCTGTTTGTATAGAGTGTGGTATGTAAGCGAATTCAGTTCCAGGTTTTGAGGTTAGTAGGAATGCTGAATGGAAATAATGATTGTAAGTTCTTAGGCCTCTTTATCTAAATTACCAAGAGGAATAGAATATTTATTTCTGATATTGGCAGTATTCTAGAGTAAAAGCTGCTCTGTCTGGGGAGCTGTTATTATAGAACAGTTTGCCAGAGCAAACTGGTCAATCTCTGTGTAGACAAACTGTTAGGAGAACATTTATCCAAACCATCCTCTACGCAGCATCTATGTGTCTCTGATTCTGTGAGTATAAATCACCCTTTGTCATCTGCATCACGTCCACTCCTTAGTTATCAACACTGTGGTCAACATCACTTGCATTCGCACGTCTTAATTCCCGTTTCTGCAGACATGCACCTCAGCAGCCTTATGGACTTGTGCACTCCAAGCGTTGTAGCATCTGGATCACAGAATCTGTCTTTGGGGGTGGCTGCACGCTTGAGCTCTCCTGCTCAGGCCCTTAGGAAGCCATGAGACAGTTACTCCAGCTGTGAAGCTCTGCTTATCATTCTGTGTTGCTTCTCTTTCTCCACACAGGCGCTTTGATTACCGTCCAAAAACTGATCCTTACTGCCAAGCTCGTTACACCTTCTGTCCCTCTGGCTCTGCCATTCCTGTTATGAAAGAAGAGGATGTCATTGAAGTCTATCGATTACAGGCTCCAGTGTGGGAATTCAAATATGGGGACCTACTAGGACATTTGGTAAGGTGATGTTTTTGTTTAATGAAGTTATGGTGACAAATTCAGCTGAATTCAACAGCAAGTGTCAAGAATGGGAGCTCTAAGGTTGAGATACGCTTGTATGGAAGAGTATTGGAACACACAAGCTAGGCTATCTATAGGAAAGATACCCAAAGAGCAGTAAGTTTCAAAGAAAAGTTACAGAATTGAGCTTTGCTGAAGAAAAGAGCACAACCAGCATTGTCAGTGGGTTTGAATGCGTTCCCCCACAGAGCTACACATTGGGAGTGTTTTGTATACACATACCATTACATTTTGAGTGTGTTTTTCTGCACTAACACTGCCTCAAGAAAATAAATTTATTTGTCTGCTTATGTCAGATGAAGTGCTTGCTTAGTGTATTAACTTTTCTGTTGTTAAAAACTTACATGTTTGCACAGACATGGATATCTGTCAGGAGTGGACAGCTAGCTGGTCAGAAGGGTTGGTTGCTTTTACGGTTCTTTCTTGGGAGTTATGATCAGTATTGAATTAAAGACTCAGTTCATGGAGTCAGGCAAATATGAAAGAATCTCAACTTTATAGCTGTAGCAGTGGCATAATTCAGCTTCAAAGCATGATCTCTAATGAATAAAGAAATACTAGTAAACATGAAATAGCAACATCAAAAGCAAGCATGCAGAGTCAAAAATGGAAATAGCTTCAAATATCATTATCTTAGTTCTTAAACTGAGGTTTATTTTATGTATTTTTACTATACAGCTTTTAAAATAATTATTTATCTCATTCCTTTTGTGGCTTTCATTACTAAGATCTGTTTTGGTAATTCAGTTGTTCTGAATCCAAGATGTTGTAGGAAGGAACCCCTTCCCCTCTTCTCACCCTGTTACACAACAACTCCCAAGCATCGCATCTTCTGTAGAGATGAAAGCTGAAGTGGCTTTATGTTAAAAGTTTGGCCTTTGGGGCTTTTTTTATTTTTATTTTTTTTTGCTTTTCCAGAAAATAATGCATGATGCTGTTGGTTTCAAGAGCTCTCTGACAGGCAAAAACTACACAATGGAGTGGTATGAGCTCTTCCAGCTTGGGAACTGCACATTTCCACATCTCCGGCCTGGCATGGACGCACCGTTCTGGTGTAACCAGGGAGCTGCCTGCTTTTATGAAGGAATAGATGACGCACACTGGAAGGAAAACGGAACTTTAGTTCTCGTGACCACAATATCAGGTAGTTTTCAGATGCATTGGATGGTGCTAATGTAATAAAATATAGAGTCAGCCTTGTCTTCGTAGAAAACAGTATCTTTTACTTTATGTTTTGTAGGTTATTTGCAATGTTAGTCACTGATGCTAATTTCAAACTGAAGCACTGTCGCTGCAATTTCTTTAATGCAGAAAGCGGTATGGGGCTGCTGCCGCCTTTTGAACAACACACAGTGAAGAGCTGTTAAATGAGAGTCGTTTGGTGTTGCTGTACAAAACCACTTGAGTCTCTTGAGTGTAAAAATAGCAAAACAGCTTATACAGAACCATTATAGACTCTTTTCACATGCTTCACCAAAACAAAGCCTTCTGTTGTGAGGTGGCAGATGACTGCTGAGATAGAAAAACCGGTGAAAATGTGTACATTACTGAGCAAACAAGACATACTTAGAAATAGTCTCAAAAATATAAAAAACACCTCTTATTTCCATTTCCCCCATTATGTGTCATAAAAACTTTGCAAATGTCTCCAGTAATAGGTCTCTAACGTATGTCATAGAACAAAACCAGAACTTACACCTTTAAATACATGGACGATCACCAGAATAGCTTCCTAGTATATACAGAACACTGAAATTCTAAAATAAAAAGGTGATTTAAATAAATCTGGTTGATTACTTCAGTGAATGACTTAGCAACAAAGTCCCCTGAGGACTTGGAGAATTGCATTTTGTGTGACCGAAACCGCTTACTCTCTGAAGCTGGCGTAGTGTACAGCGCAGTGGAGGGACACATTACAGCCAGTGTGATGTGGTGCTTTACGTTTACCCGCTGCCACCTTTGGCAGCTCTTCCACCTCTGCTGGACTCGGTCTCTAGGTACTCTGTCCAGCGCTGCTAAGAAATTCTAGGCTGTTCTTTAGGCAATGAAGCAAGCGTAGCTGCTTTCCTGTGAGTTTGTAGCTCGTGACTGAAGTCTTTGATGCCTGATATGGTTGGATTATTTTGTAGGAATACAAAGGCAAATATTTTCATATACTTGTGGAACTTAAATGCCTCCTGCCTATGTGGATTATTTGATGCCTAAGAAAGGTGAGGTTATGCGGGTGCCTTGCGGAGGCATTGTTGTGGTCCTCCTTGTCTCTCTTGCTTCCTGTTTCCGTAAAACTTTTAGGAAGGGATTATCTCTGAGAGTTTTGAATTGTCTGAATTGGACTAAAAATCTGAAAGTCGCCGAGGAAGAGGGTGGGTGGATGCAAGCACAGATGGACGGCATCATGAGCTGAACTTGCTTTCTTCAGAGAGCAGGCAAAATGCGTCCCATTTTGTGGGAGAGGGCTTTAACATATGAAGCAGCTGGACTGTCTTTGCCCTCGCGAGATCTGGTGGAGCTGTTTGTCAGCAGTGCCAGAGACACATTGAAGCAATCTCTTTTTTTTTTTTTAAAGCCCATCGGCCAGGTTAATCTCACATAGGGGTATGTTTCTTTTGTAGAAGTAGGGCAGGAATATCCAAAGTCTGATTTTTTTACTGTCTAGGCATCTTCCAGCAGATTATCGTGGAGCCATGCATTAACCTGTAATATTTTTGTTTAAGACATTAAGGCCAGAACTTCATATTAAGTTAATCTTGTTCTCGTTAGGAGAGACATATCCTTTTCAGTAACATGCCTTGCAAGAGTAAACACTAGGAGACTAATCTTGTAGGAATTTGAGAAGATAAAGGGGAGCTTCAAGCCCATCTACAGTGTATAGTAAGTGCAGCTCTTGATACAGACTTAATGACTTGCTATTTTATTAAACGAAGTCATGGGCAATTGAAAAAAAAAAGTGTCTAGTACTTTAACTGAATGGAATGGTTGTTAATGGTTACTGTGAAGCCCAAAAGCTCTTAAGTGTGGAGTGAAGAACAGTTTATAATGGGGTAGCATAGGAGGTGAATGTGCAGAGCTTTAGTTACTGTGAGGTAGTAGCTTGCTACCTTAGAGTAAGCGTGAGGTGTGTTTACTCTCTGATGAACAGTAGACCCAGCAGTCTGACCTTTGCAGCTTGTTTTGGAGGGAGGTGGGTGCCATGCGGTGCTCTTCATTGGCCTTGACGAATGCAACGTTGCGGTGAATTCAGGCTTCATGCGAGAGGCTGGTCGGTGTGTGCCGGGCGGGGTTAGTGACTCAGTTCTGGCTGATGTCTGCCACCCTTGAACCGTGAGGTGGCTGCTGCCAGTCTGCAACGGTCTTGCCTGTCTTTCAGCAGCTACCAAGCGCAGTTACTGTACCCACAGCAGTGACACTGGCAGCTAAAGAGAGATCAAGGCTTGGAACACTGTCACGATAGCAAGCGGTCGTCTGACTCTGTCTTCTGACATACTGCACAAGGAGAATCTACAAAATTTGGCCATGCTATGGATGTGAAGTGTTGGATGTATCCAGGTCATAGACGGTTGTACGCTGTGCTGTGACCAAGGAAAGAGAGGGTTAGAAGGGCTAGGCTGAGATGCAGTGCTGGGACTACCGGGGGAAAAACAAAAGCAGGAAGGTTAGCTGTGTGCTTCATTTTTGTTTTGGGGAGGCAGATGCATCACATGTAAGGAGCTACCGGAGGGATGAGCTGAGTTTGAGATGTCTTCCTCATTCCAGTTGTGAAATCGCCAAAACACATAACCAAGCATGTATTCTAACTAAAAAAATAATCCACAAGGTCTTTTAAGTTTATTGGGCTTCACATCCCGCTCATATAGTTTGGCTTAGTTTGACTTTGCTGGCTGAGGAGCTGCTAAAACAGCAGGGTGTCTCAGACTAAGGTTACACAGGCTTCTTCTGTGGAGAGACATGAAAACTTCTGCCCTGAATTGCTGAATTTAATTAAACTTGCGGAAGTGCAGAAATGCCTCTTGCACTGGTGAGCACTTTGTCAGCGTCTCTTGTAGATTGTACTACCTGTGCTGTTTATCTACATGGATAAAACAAAATGAGAGGTGTCCTGGTTCTCTGACATTTGGATGTTCTGGCGTAGTAGCAGGAAATGGGGCTGAAAGAGGAATTACAGTTTAAATAACTACAAGTAAATATAGTTTATTCAGTGGGGTATCACTTCTCCCTCCAGCCAAAGCCTTGTACTTTTGTACGGCGAGGTAGTGGTGTAGGTAAACTTTTGCAGGGAAGGGAGGTGAACCTTGAGATAGATGGGAAATATTTTAAGAAGTCATGTGTTTGTTACCCTGTCTCTGTAATGCTTATTTTAATCTTTTTACAGGATCCATGTTTAATGAAATGGCGAAATGGGTAAAATATGACAATGACACTGGCATTTACTATGAGACCTGGAGAGTTCAAGCGAGTCCCGACAAACGATCAACAGTATGGTTTGACTCTTACGAATGTTCTAAATTTATACTGAGAACGTACCAGAAGCTAGCTGACTTAGGAGCTGTGTTTAAGAAGATACAAACAAACTATACCAGCATAATTTTATTCAGTGGAGAACCTGTTTATTTAGGAAATGAAACATCTATTTTTGGACCTCTAGGAAACAAGACATTGGCAGCAGCTATAAGAGACTTCTACTATCCATTCAAACCTCATCGGACGATCGGAGAGTTTTTTGTGGATCTCTTAAAAATAATTGATCGTGTCATCTTGAATCATCAGTTTTACCTCTTCTACAACTTGGAATACTGGTTTTTACCTATGAAGTTCCCTTATCTCAAAATAATTTATGAAGAGGTCCCTTTACCTGTTGGAAGCAAAACATCTTTTGGTGTATGATTGCTTACTGAAGAACCAAACTTGCCCTTATGCCAGAATATCCTTAAGGATTTTGGAGCGCTACTGGGTCATGTCGTATGTTTCACTGGCAACTGTAGAAGTTGTGTTGTGAGGACTTTGCTAGACCACGTGAAAGACTATGCCATTTTTTTTTTTTATTGCCTGCATAATATGTTCATGAGCGCTTCAGCATCTCTGACTTGGCCACCTTCTGTGTAACTGTGGCCACCTGCTGCCTTAAGGTAGCTGATGTGGCTCCTCTTGGCTAAACTCTGCAGTGCCAGAGGGTGAACGGGAGGCAGCCCGCCTGCTCTGGTCTCAGGACCCTCTTGTCTGACTGACTCGGCAGATCTGTGTGTTGGAACTAACAAACCTGAGTGCCTAGATGTGTCCCATTCCCTCGACATGTGCCTTAGATCGGTGTGTCTGTATTCCTTTGGTTTGTACAACTGGGACCTGCGAACCATTCTCTGGTTCGTGAAGTGGCTGTTCAGCGGGGTGGGAAGGAGCAGTGAATCTCTCGGAAGATGGCACGGGTGGTATCTTGTCACCACTTTGCTTCCTTCACCTGCACTGTAAGCGCAATACAGATGGCTCTTCATAAGATTGGTGTGTGAGTTTTCTAGCACAGATGGAAGGCAAATGGCCTGTTCTGATGTCAGCTTTGACGTGTAACTGCAGGGTTCTAGCAGTCTCCTGACTTAAAGTCTACTTGAGGCTTCAGTTACGTTGGTTTCATAGAAGTAATGTTTACATTCCTTCTGCTTTTCTTTAAAAAAACACAGAATCCTTAATATGAAAGAAGCAATGGGAGGTGTCGTTGTAGGGTGTCAAAGTCACAGTTGAAAGTCAGCACTTGTCGTAGATCTGCCTGTAAAAGGCAATTGCAGCCTCTTAGGGGCAGTGGTGCTTGCAGGGATGGTGCTGGGCCAGCTGTGGTGCCCGTGAGCCCTGTTCCTCACCGTGCCCGGAGCAGCTAGGCCACGAGTTCTCTTTAAACCCAACTGACCAAAGCCAAGGGAGCACTGGCTCTCTGGTGAGCAGTGAGGTGCCTACACACACACACAAAAATACGCCTGCAGCAGCGTAATCATCTCCAGGTGTGAGCTGAATTAATAGCCTGCTCCAGCCAAAGAGGGGAGTACATAGTGCAAATACGCAGTGCTTTGATTCAAATGGTAAGAACGGCAGAAAATTGACCTTGTATTTAAAAGTCACTAAAACTAATTAGATGAATTGAATTGTATTGTCATGTAATGAGGTGAGCATGAGACCTGATGCGAGAGGAATGAGGGGATGAGAGCACCTATGTTGTGGAGGGGAAAGCTGCTAATTAGTTCCACTGTTACATGAAACTTCATTACCTCAACTTGCAAGATTCTTTGCAGCCAAAGTCACAAGCCTGTGCTTTAACCAGTAGAGCTTCAGATTGCCCACCAAGAAGGTAATCCAGGAGGCACTAGGGAACTTAAAGGGGAGCAACAAGCCCGTCTACAGAAGGTGAGTTCTTCTTGATGCTCGTTTTTACGACTTACTTTGAACCCCTCAGCATTTTTGAGCCCACATTTATCTTCTCAGGAACAAGCAAGCCTCAGCCTCAAAACCAGTGTCCCAAGCTCCGAAGGGGAAATAGGATGGCGGAACCAAGCCAGTAGAAAGCCCAAAAGCTGCTTCTCTAGCTGCATCAATGACACAAGTTTATTAGAAAATGCTAGAGAGACTTTTGGAGCCTGAAGCAGATCTGAGGGTGGGTCGTGTTCTCTCTTAGGCAATAAAAGCAGTGCTCTTTCTTCACCATACAGTACTGCTTCGTCTTCATACGGGACCTGGGGAGCCTAGACACCAAAGTCATTATTTTTCCCTCATTTTTCCCTCATTTCCCTCTTTTACATAGGGGTATGTAAAAGAGCCCCACAGAACTGAAAGTGCCAAATCCTAAAATATACAGGTAACAGTAGCTGAACCCACTCATCAAAACTGTCTTGCGCAGCTTCTGATAAGAAGATGGGTGTTTGTGGACTAGTAAGAGCTAGAGAGATTATACAGCTTGGCATAGCTGATTACAGAGGTGAAACCTTCAGGATTATTAAAGAACTTGATCAAAACCAATGGGTGTGTATATGAAGGAAGTAATGGCCTTTCAGGGCTGTGGTCCAATGTAACTTAATGGTTTGGTCAGTACACGTTTATCATATCCCGGGCTTTTTGTAACTAAGTAACAGCCCTTCTCACTTTTCCAGTTAATCTGTACAATCTGCTTTCTTTAGCATGTTTTACTCTAACACTAATACTCAGGATGGTACAGGGAGTCGCTTCAGGGAAAAAGAGTTACAGCCATTTAGAGTGAAGTTAGCAAGTGCAGCGCTCTCTTGTAGGCAGAATCCAGAATCCTTCAGTAAGACCTGTAGAGTTAAATCCAAAATAACACTGAGGTGACAAGTAGTCAACTTCTGTGAAGTTAAAAAAAAAAAATAAAAATCCTAGAATAGTTTCATCAAGATAACACTTTTATTGCTTAAAAAGCAAATGTTTGTGACATCTAACAACTTCTATACACCTGATGTGCCTGGAAAGCACCTGTTCAGCTCCAGCATTTGAGGTGGATGCATTCCTGCTGGAAGTCACACAGGGGAGCAGCAATAATAGGAGCACAGCTAACATTTCGCTCACAGCCTGCTGATGGTAGGTGCCAGGGGCTGCCCTAACTGCCAAGGTTAAGCTCCTGCTTGCTCTTTTAACTGTCTCCAGTGAGCGTGTCACTGAGTCATCATCGCTCATCCTTTGAGCGCAGGAGTTACTGGTCGCTTTAGACCGTGCTTGGTTCTGCTCGTTGCTTTTCTGCATGTTACAGTTAAGGGTGAAAATCCATGATCATTCTGTAATATGAACATCTTTAAGTCTGCACAGTGGTCTTGCACAACGCTGCCTGATTTTCGTCCCACTGAGCTGCTCAGGGCCGTAACCCAGACTTCACTCCAGGAGGGTTCTCAAGCAAGGCAGTTCCTGGCTTCTCCTACGTCAGAGTCAATGAGAGCACGCAACCCCGGCTCCCCAAAGGGCCATGCGATGAAAACAGCTGGTACAAATGCTTCCTGCCTTCCCCCTCACAGGTGTTCCGGATTTCACCATCCAGTATTACCAGTTTGCACATAGACATCACCAGCCATCCAGAGAACTTTGTATTTTCAGTCTAGAAAAACAGCTAGAATGAAAAGAATGATCTCCTATGTCATGTAACGCTTAAAGCAGAGGGGGAAGACAGAGCAGAAAGCCCACCAGAATGTCTGTTTCAAAGCACATGAACTGCAGCAGTCAGCAGTGGATGTGATCCTACAAGAAAAACATGACCAAAAAAAAAAAAAAATAAGGATGAGCATACAGAACATGTAAGGTTAATTGTGGTTTCACTGTCCTAGCTCTGATACTATGAAACTTCAGTCACAGCTCTAAGGAGCTTGTTTCTACAGCAGTTGTATTTTAGGAAAATTAATTTACAGTTGTAGTCTGAACTGTAGACATGGAAGTTGAGTCCCTTTAAGATTTCACAAATTTCCTCATTAAATCAATGCTCCAGTTTTAGGTACAGTGACAGGATTTGCTTTTACAATTCCACGTACAACCGACTAGACCAGCCAAAGACCAAGTCAGATGGCTCTGAAGTGATCTAACAAAACGTAGGTTTAAGTCAGGCCTACTCCAACTACAGAGGCCCAGATGAATCCTGCTTTAAATTCACAGGAAATTAATTTGGCACACATCAAACAATTGGAATAGATACAGCTAATTTATATCTATGTAGTTACATCAGTTTGCATAGTATTAGTAAAAGTTTCTGACTTAAAAATCCTTCAAAAAACCACTTGAATTCACAACTTTGCAGTTTTAGGCAAATCACAGGAAACTATGGAGTTAACGTAAGCAGCTGCTCTTAAATGACTCACCTCTTCACTTCTGATCAGCTTCTTACTGGAAGCTAGCACAGCTGGCCAGGATTACCCCAGCTGTTTGGCATCAACAGCTTTCAAGAGTAATTTTGTATCAAAAAACTGAAGTGGTGTAGCACTTGTGCACAGAGATAAGATTTACCGCTGCGCATTAACAGCTCCTACCCAAACTGGACAATGCAGCCGACACTGGATTATCCTCTGAAAACAACAAGAAATAAAGGTGAACCCAGGGAAACTTACTTTGTACGGCTATGACACCCGTGTTCGTGTTTCTAGTGAACTTCATGACAGTCTGTGGTACGCTTGTTACTACTCGTGCCATGTATAATTTTTTTTTTATTATTCGTTTGTTCCAAAATGATAGAAGGCAAAACAAGACTTGCACAAGATTTGCCAAAAGAGGAGCATTGTAACTTTTCCTGAAGCTACTGAGAATACCGCTTTGCCTGGGCAGTTTGTTTTATAGCTGAATTACTTGAGGTACGGATGCTGTAATTGGTTTGATGTATCAGAACTGCGGACCTTCAGTGGAAGAAAGAGACAACTGCTTTCAAGTGGTCTTCTTGCCCTTGAACACTTCGACAGCTGTTACAATCCTGTGTCACACCTATGAAGGACTTTTTGAAGTCTACACAAGACAGAGAGCTTCTCACAAGAGGCCAGCCAGTCACCTTGCTGGAGAAAGCAGTTCCACTACAACTAAGCACAAAGCCTTCAACTGCTCACGCGTTCTCCACCTCAGGATTTGATGGAGGCATCTCTGTGAGAAGCAGAACGCTGGGCTTCAAAGAGCTGAACTCCAAGTGAGGGAACTCAGGTAGCTGGGCTGTGTCGTGCCTTTCAGCTATTGCCACTACCACTGCAGTAAAAACAGACCAACCTACCCTGCCAACACGACACCAGCAGTCGAGGTCCAAAGAGGTTTGAGCGGCGTCACCAATGAGGTGACTTCACACCTGAATTGAATGAAAACATGTCCTCTTCCCCAAGTTACTTCACTTCCCCAAGTGTTACTCCACCTTTATTGCGCAGGCAATTCCAAGAGTCAGAATATAAAAAACACTGAGCTTTTTTACTTTTACAGACTAAATATATTGACACCTTTTATACAAATAAAAGCAAATTATAGTATTACAGTAATTTAACAAATTCTAATACAAAACCCATGTATTTCATAAAATGTGATTTTTAAATCAAAGCTCTACAGAAACATACAACTCCCCTATAAAGATGTCCAGTCCGCTGAGCAGTGCTTGCTCAAAATATAGTTATGCACTTAAATATGCTCGTAAGTGTATTACACTTGAAGTGTACATTTGGATAAACATTACTGAAATCAGAAATGAAGAAAATCTACTTATTACCAGAACTAGCTGTACAGCTCAAATGAGAAGACGCCACCAGCTAAGTTCCATAGAGCCCACAGCTGGAGCAGCTGCGCCTTGCCAATGGCTGACCACGCCTTTCAAACATTCAACAGTCACGTGAATACATTAGTGTTATCAATTAATGATGTAAGAGAGAAAATAATGTAACTTGGCAGTAAAAAATTAAGTCACAAGCCACGTCCAGATCACAGGCGATACGTTGCCTACATCACTTACAGACTAAAAACTTTCTTTAATAAAACTGATTTACCAAATATTCAAAACAAATTTTTGCCTATTGCTCTACTTCACGCAAGTTCACTGCTTTTAGGTGTTTGAACATTATGAAATGATCGAACTAGCTGAATTGAAGGTATACAAAATGATCATCTATCAAACATCCACTTTATACATAAACATTTCTGAAACAGATTTACAGTGTACAATTAGTTTATACAGCTTAAGCAACTGTTACAACATCATTTCTCTCGAATTGAAAGCAGCCAAAAGGTCTAAGGTTTTGTTACAAGGTTCTTGGTCACCACTGAAATTTTAACTTTCTTGTCTCGCACTGTTCACATCTATGTCATCACATTTAACACTGCAGGGTTCATTTAATAAACTGTACATTATTCCGTCTAACCCTATGCTGCAAAACCCGTTAATGTGCAAGAAATGCTCATTAACTCCAATGTGTTTTTTAAATACAATGTATCTACATTTTTCCCCAGAATGCTTTCGCTTCCTGAGCTAGACATAAAATACCTTAAAACAGGTTTAGACACAGATCTGCGACCCCATTAGCAAGCTACATTAAAATGCTTAGAGGGGAAAAAACCACACCGCTTTTGGTAGCTTGCACTACTATTTGTTTGCGCTCTAAATATATTTTAGATGGATCTAATAATCTGTTGAATAAGGTAGCAAACTTAATATTTTACTTCTCTAACCTACATTATCGTGTATTGCTCTTGCCTTTTATATAAAAGAACGCGTATATTTCACAGCCTGCTAAATAATTCTTATACTCTTGTCACCAGGTGACTGGATTTCTAAATGCTATCGTCTGCAACAGAAGCGTGCAATTCCAGTGGGGCTTTGTTTGTTTTTTAAGATCAAATCTGATCGTGTTCAATACTAGTATCTAAATCAAAGAAGGAGAGCATATTAGAACTGGTATTTTGCATGTACATTTCAGTATTTTAAATACATTTTTTATTTCCATAAAAGTTTGAGGTCACTTTCAATGAAAAAAACCCAAACCTGTAAGAGAAAACAGAGTTTTGTTTGTATGAAAGAGAGTTTTGGAACTATCCATGATTTCTATTTTGGAATCTGGATTTCATAAATCATTTTTCAATGAAAAAATAATTTTCTAATCAAACAACGAAGTGATTTACAGTAAAGACTGTAGTATTAAGTAAGCTTATACAGCAAATTGCAATATGGTAAGCTTGGGTTTAAGGTGCTGTTCCATCCGCCCTGAAGTCTTTTAGGGACTTTACCACGTGGGCATCATGTCTGGGAACCAGACTCTACCAAGATGCTTTGAAACTTCCCAGTGAATCTGCTCTAAGCTGTATTTCTGATCAGGAATCAAAACTTCCTCCATGATAGAGAGCTGAGAGAGACGACCGCCACACATCTTCACAAACTCGACAAAGGCACTGCAAGAGACTTCACATTCTCCTAGGCCAACAGCTGACAGATACTTGCAACGTTCCGCAATTCGGATCAGCTCCTCATCCAGTGGCCGCAATCCGTTGGCGCACACAACCAGTTCAACTAACCGAGGACACGTCATCCCAACACGGCCAAGTACGTCTTTGCTTACTGATCTTCCGAAGTAAAGGTGAGTGACAGGTATTTCGTAACGAAAGAATGGGTCAAACTCTTCTTCGTACAAGAAAAAGTACATTACTAAATTTACTTTAGGTGAATGCTTGATGAAAGCGTCCCAGCTGCTCTTCTGAATTGTGTGGAACTGAGTCTGTCCAGGATTTTCACTGACCACATCAATGCGCAAGTGTTCTAACCTGACGTGTTTTTCAGAAGACAAAGCAAGCAGAAGCTCATCACTCAGCAGGTGGTAGTTCAGCGCCAATTCACGTAAACCGTGACACTGGTCAGCCACGCAAAGGATACCTGGGAAAAGAGAACATGATGAAAGGGGTTACGCGGATAAATATACTAATAACTGAACAAGAAGCTTAAGAGTGAGTCTGTTTTTATGTGTCAAGAGGGTGCAAAGACCATGTATTTCAACACACAAGCCGGACAATGTCAAACCAAAATCGTACTGGATCGTGCTCAAGCCTGTACTTCCTGTGAGAGTTGATTCTCATGTCACAAATAAGTAAGTAGCATACTCTGACTGTTCTGCCCTGTTGTAAGAGCACAAACACTCAAATTCATTTTTGTAAAAGGGGCTTACTCATAATAAAAGTATTTCCCTAGCCTGTTCTGGAGGAACTGCTGTCCCCCTTTGTGCCTGACAAAGCAGCCATGAATGAAATCTGTCACCTGAGGAAAGCAAATGTAAAATGAAAGCTAGATTTTAAATTAAATACAGAAGTTGCTGCTGTTGGTATTTGTTCTTTCCAGCAAAGCATATTTGAATTTGGAAAAGCAACAGCAAAAACCAGGGCAAACACTAAAAACTTGGAGCAGTAATTCCTAGAACAGCAATTTTCAGACTCTCCCTCTAATGAATCAGTATAACCTGCTGCTCATAGAAGACAAAGGCATTAACAAAAAAAAAACCAAAAAAACACAACAAACAACAACCCCCCCCAACCCCTGCAACCTAAATAAATAAATAAATAAAAATAATAATAAAAAAAATCAGTTCAACCTATAAGGTTTCCACTCATCTTATTTGCAGATACAAGCAATGGT
>WHYT01014185.1:47982-60434 GCA_009806455.1 Tetrax tetrax
CCCCATCTACCATTACAAAGCTTTGTAGGAAATAACATCCCAGCTAACGCATTGGTGAATGCTTTGCTAAACAAACCTGCTGCAAAATAAATCTGCATTTTCAGGACTTGCAAAATCAAACACAAGGTTTTGTCCGAGAGCTACATCTGCAAAATGTATAAAGTTTGTGTTTTGTTTTTTATCACTACAGCAACAGTAGTGATACAGTATCATTTTCCCCACATTTCAGGAGTCCTGCTGGTGAATTTTACATATAATATACCCAATATTTACAGATGCAACACATTTGCATGAAGAAAGCTACGGTGACTACAGCAGTTTCCACTTATCCTCAGAAGAGGATTTAAATAAGTTGCCAGCACCTCATTTGTAATTTCTCTTCCATTTTTCAGTGCAAAACAGTGTTAAGTTGAAGGGCCGTGAATCAATCTTAAACTTGCTGCTCATTGAATAAATGTTCCACAAATGTTAGTTCTATGAACTTCAACCATCTTTAGCAGTTTCATTCTGACACAATCTGGCTTCATTCTTGCTACAAACACACTTCAATTGTTAATAAAGTACATTTGGTAACTGCAAAATTTCTGCACAGCTCAGTCTCATCTCCCCTTTGGTGATGCTGTCTGCACTTATTCTCCAGTAAACTGCTTTCTTTCAGAATGACTGAACAGGCATCTTTATAATCCATGGCATTGCAACTCCCACACATAACGAACTGCAGAAAAGGAACTCACGTTCCAAAGAGCTTAATTACGCTGGAATACTGAAATAGTCATTGCAGAAGCAGGGCACCATCAAGTCAATACATAGAGAGGTTAGATTTTGTCCAAAACAGACATGCACTATTTTATTATCAGCTCAGTAGTCACTCTGCAAGTGATGGGATGGATGGATTGACAACGAGTTGAATTCGTATTTTATTCAAGGACAGTTGCTGTAGTTCCCACACTCATCCTCTCTCACCTCATCCCTATTTTTTCAGAGGTTTACTGGTTTAATGCATACATTAAAAAAAAACAAAACAAAACACAGTAGCTTACCAGCTGGAGAAACATGAGGACAACTGCTCATCTTCAACAGTTTGAGTGTGTCACTGTTGTTAGCCACTAGCACTTTGAGAGATGGATCATCTACTGGTGTATCGTCAATCTTAAGCGAGGAGAGGGATTTGGAGTTTACAAACACCACTGTCAGTGCAGAAATAAAGTGAGACTGGAAAAGAAAAAAAGTTGAAATGAAACAGCAGTACCTGAAAATAAAAATCTCAGTGGTTTTACACTGGATACAGCAGTCCTTGTTTTGTTTTACTTATTGAAAGTATTTGCTGAAAAAGCATTCTTTTGATAGTGCATGATTAAAAATTAATACTAAAATTGACTTTTTTGAGTGGAGGAAGTGCAATGATATCTTGCTATCAGTTTATGTATTTGGCAAACAAGAACGTCTAACATGAAACATAAACCAAGAACCTGATGTAGGACAATCCACTAGACAAACTTTAGGAAGACCACAATCAAAGAGAAAGCCTAGAAGCCCTAATTTTGAGGATAATTTGCAAGTTGCACTCTAAAAGCAGCATCTTTTATAACAGTAATTCCCACATGGTGAGCTGTGCTGCACGGGTGAGATGCAAACACAGTCAAGATTGGCAGCCCTGTACTGTTGTGTTCAAAGCCAAATGACACGATTGCCTGCCTACCATCCACACAGAGTATTTAGGGTTTGAATTGATTTATCTTGGAAAGCTAACCAGAGTGATTCAAACAGAGCCAAGGAGCACGTGATCAATTAGCTACTGACTAAGGAGCATAGATAATGTAGGCACAGTGCTCAAGGCTGCTCCTCAGCATTTTTATGTAATCACTGAAACTTACCAGTAAAAACAGAGCCTAGGACACCTTAACTGGAGAAACACAGAGTGCTTGTAGAAATCACTGGTGGTAGGAAGTAAGTGAATAATTGGCTTATCTTCATGATCTCTTACAGGACTGACTGAATAGAAGACAGTAAGTATCCAATAAAGTTACCTGCTACTTTGATTTCAATACTGTTTCACTCTGAGCCAAATGCAAATGTAGAATCCTGAGTACAGTTATATGACAGAAGGCCTGGCAACAGTATTTGCTCATTCTTATGGGATATGTTTGTGGTTTTTGCTAAAACTCACACACAATTAGATTTAGAGCAGGAATTATCATTTTCCCATTAACATAAACTGTCAAAGTCATGCAAATGGAAACAGAAAGTCCAAATTAGAAGCATTAGGCATTTTGGCTTTAGGGACCACTCCCAACTATACTGACAATACACTGATTATATACATTACGTACACAAGAAAATGTGCTTTAATGGTATTTCCACTCTGTATTCCCAAAATGTTAGTACTGTGCTGTTATTCTGTTTTTAGAATGTAATTCCCTTCACTAAGGCGGCTGTTAAACAGAAAAGAAAAAAAAGTTGAACACGTTTACAAAAACAGGTAACTTGAAACTGTAGTTTGAAGAGCTAACAGAAGACAAGTAACATCCCAAAATGTAAAAGCTGGTGATTTAATGTTTTTTCCATATTGCCACATATTGTGTGTGTGTGTGTGTGTATACACACACACTAGATATGTATAGTATGATTCTTCAAAAGACCCATGTAGAATGTGCTTAGTGAAAAGACTAGGCAACACAATGCTAAATTTGATTTACAAGTATTTACCAGATGTCACGTTAATTGAAATCTCTAACACACAGACTGTGGATTGTTTTAACTACATTGAAGTTTTCTTACAGTCACACCTCAAAGCATATCAAAAAAGGAAAAAAAAAACCCTACAAAAACTAGTTAAAGATCTGGAAAGCCTCTTTGTAAATCAAGGATTAAAAATACACATTCAAGAGAACTATGTGACGTGGCTGGGATCACTGACAAGGATAATAATTGATAATCCTGCAGCTAACCTTGCTTAAACCCTATAGCCTACTTCCTTTCCTGAGGCTGTCCCTAGTTCTTCCTTGTCCTTGTTGCCGTCATCAGCAATGACATCACTAGCTAATAGCCTAGCTGTATCTGGCCCTTCACGTACATGTGGACTGGATTCAAGAATTGAGGCTGCGAGACATCCGAGATGCCCCTGACACAGAACAAGCAGCCCAGGTTACCCCAACCGCTCTCCTGCTCCTCAGCAATGGTACACTTCTATCTCATCAGCATGAATTTATGTTTAGAAGCACATGTAAAAGAGGTGGTGTCTTCTAGATTAGATGCCTGCTAACAAAATCTAATTTTTGGTAAACGTGCAAGGTAAAAATCTGACAGAAAATTTCTGAAATACAGTGCATTTTGACTAAGGATCTGACACCTGACTGCGTGACATGAAGTATTGAAAATCATGACCATACTGCTTTCTAAAGAGAGCTCATCAATCACATAATCCCTACAGCAAGTCCAGATAGATAAAAAACTCTACCACTCACTTGATAATTGTCTTCTAAACATCCCCTACAGTCCCACAGTACAATTACACAGACAAGAACTGTCTAGCCTCCTGACGTGTATCATGTTGCTCAGTATTACATTGAGGTCAAGACAGGAGGACTTGGAAGAACAAGGTCAGGACTAAGCTCTCACATGATGCAGAGAATGAGCGAAACTTTAGTTATCCTTCTTAGTTCCTCCCTTTAATAGAGCCCAATAAAAGAGTTTTCTTTACCAAAGATTTGTATTCTTACAATGAAACTTTTCAGTTTTACAGAAGTTACAAAAATACTGTATGAACCACCACAATACTTTGCTGTAGAAAAATATACATATTAAAATACCTTTGGTAAATCCATGAAGCTTGGCCGGGCAGTTGAAATTAGCCCAAGGGTTTTCAGAGAGCAATTCACAAGCTGTGATAAAATATCACAAGCTGCTTCTGCAGATTCCTTGCTACTGTCCACCTTAAAACAAAACAGATTTATTGGTTCAGAAAACACTGCATCAAACACACTCTCCATAAAAAAAAAAAAGTAGAGCAGACGTACTTTTCTTTTTTTCACTTAACCTTCTGGAATCTGATGTCATAAAAACACAAGAAAACAATTAATTGGGAATCCAATAATGTCATTTTCTTCCCCCAAAAAGCACATACCAGAAGACCAAGATATTTTACTATAAATTTACCACTCTCCTAAACACGTTGGTAAAATTTAGCATGCTGAGGGGACAGCTAGATAGTTTGTTCCAAGATACTTCATCCACATCAAATAATAGGCAACTGGATGTTCGTTTGAGTCCAGAGCCTAGTCTACTTCCTCTTTACATTCTTCTTTATTAAAATGTGAGAATTCTATAACTCTCTTTCTACAGCCCATAACAAAGAACTGCTGGAGAGTTAAGTGCATTATCATCAACATATATGATAGGGCCTTCATCATTAATACCACAACAGATATGCAATGGATACTCTGAAAAAAAAAAAATAATCTTCATTAGTCAGCTTGTTACGCAGCTGAATCACTTAATGGGTCTCCAGGGGATTCCCCCAACACTCAGATGTGCTTTCTGAATAACCTCTTATATAGAGTAGGCGTTGACACCTTTGCAAACCTACAGAACAGTAAAAAAGCTTGATCGCGAGACCAATTTTACCTTGTCAGCAACTGATCTAAGTCTGATTAATGTTCATTTTCTGTTTGAACACAAGCAGAAAGGCCTTGATGTTCAACAATCCAATGTTTCTCTGCCTACAAAAAAATATCCCAAGTTTTCAGCCTTGACAGAGAATAACAACTAGCGTTATATCCACGTCCTTGTGATTATCCTTGCTACTTCGTATTTCCTGCAATCTAGACTTTATTTTGCAACACTGAAGGATAACTAAAGGGACACATGCAAGGAATAAAACGGGTATCATCCTACCAGTGGGCATCTGAAATCCTTCAAAAACATTTACTGCAAAGTAATATAGACTGAAGATAAGACATCAGAAATAATTCCAATACTGCTACAAATTTTCTTTATTCAGACACTAATAAAATCCCTGCAAACCTTGTGATAACAAGTTTACATCTGATTATCGCATCAAGCAGTAGCGATACACATCATCAGGCAGAGGTGCCCCAGCTACCCACATGCTGATGGTTCCTACATTAAAACTGTCAGATCTCACAGAAACTAGTACGTCCACCTTGATGCAAACTCATTTCCTTTCCAGATCTGTCACATAGCTCATGTATACGCAACCATGACTGTTTCACACAGGCCAATGCTAAAGATTTTCGTCTCCCTAAAGTAATTCCATGATGTTACAAAGCTAATTCTGACCAAACAGTACTTCTCAGCCACACACAATCAGCAGATATACCATCCTGTCCAAATCCTCACGTACTTTTCCAGTTGACTGAAATGCAGCTGCGCTGAGTAGATGCCATATGCAGACAAACCCATACAATTTAGCACTAAAATGCTTAGCTGCTTACTAGTAGTACTGAAGTCAGTCTCTGTGCATTAGATGTTTTCTAACCGTGAATATTTGATTCAACTCTCTACAGGATGTGAAATGTGGAAATGCCCAATTTATGTATCCCAATAAAACTGAATTCTAAGGCAAGTACACACATGTAATTCTAAGAAGCTAAGATGTCACAAGAAAAAAAAAAAAAAAACAAACAAAAAAAAACAAAAAAACAAACAAAAAAAAAAATCCCCACCTAATGGAATTAATGCAATGGAAAAGTATGTTCAGAACTGCTATAAGTTTTGGTCCTGAAAATATATCCAAATAAATGAACTGAAAGACAATCTCTGTGTCTATATGCCCATTTAGAGAATCTATTTCTTCAGATTACTAGGCCTGAGAACAAAGCCTGCCACACTGAGAGCTGCCATATTTTTTTTTAAATAACTGGCAAACCTAATCACAAAAAATAACATCATAAGCCTTTCCTAACATTTAGTGATGTTCTTTAACTTTCAGCATGTTAAAATGTTTTGATCACAACTGTCAATTATCACTTATCATCAGTATTTCAATTACTGACATTAATTAATTCATACTTTTCATGCTCCAATGTTTATATAGATGAACCATCAAAATTGTTTCAAAAGTTTCAGAGATATTTCCTTAAAACATTCTAAATAAAATGCAGAAAAAAGAACCAAGTTTAACGAACTTGCTTTTATTTTCAGAAAATAACTTCTTAAAAGCCTCAAAAATACACTACCTTGAAGCTTACATACTGCAGGTGATTGGAATGCCTCTTTATTATTTGCTTGATTAGTTCAGGATGCGTAGCTCTCAAGTAAGAGGTAGCTGGCTGATTCAGTTCAAACTCAAAACACCTCCAGAGATCAGGCATGTGAAACACTTGGTTCCAGCTTCGGCAGACCTGCGATGCATGAGCACGATCCAGAAGAGGCAAGTACTGAAACACCTGCAGGATAATGTCTTGAAGCAGGTTCGCCCAGTCAGGACTCTGCACAACTATGGTTTTCTCATCTATAGCCTTGTGCCTCTTGGATTCTTTCTCAGTTGTCTCTTCAGATGAACTGCTGTCGGCCTCATTAGTTTTCCTTCCTCGTTTCATTCTATTAAAAAAAAATATTTAAAAAAAAAAACTATGTATTTTTGTAAATGTAACCGAGCTGAAAAGAACAATATTAATAGAACACTGTGAAGGTGAAAAAGCGTATTTTCTGTAACCATGCTTTTGCAGGGTTTCCCCCTCCCTCCACGTGAAGGAAAAAAAGAAATTCCAAGTAACAACAAGTTAGTGGTAGTCTAGAAATAACATTACCATGTAAATAGATATCTTTAATATCACTTCTTTAATCATTAACAGTGGCAATCCATTTATAACAGACACTTTCCTTTTTGTGTATCATGTCTGTGTTTGAGAACACTTTGAACCTAATTTGTTCTACTGCTCTGTTGATTATCACTTTACTTTCCTACTAATGGAAAGATATTCTGAACAATTTTGTCAACACTGACTTTCATACTGCTTCCCCTGTCCTATTTACCAGAAACAGCATTTGAAACTGTGGAAGGCAAAAACGCAGGCAAACAAGTAAGCAATGTTTGCAGGTATTGCATCTCGCCCATTAATTTTTTATTCCCAGACAGGAAGAACCTTTATTTTTTTTCATTTATTCAAAAAAGGTTACTTCAATATGCATCTCTTAAATCAATATCCTTAAATCATATTTCATCAAGAACACTGTTTTTAAGTAGGTATTATGAAAGATTTCCAGTAATAGCCTGGAAGTTTCAACCCACAAAAAAAGTTTACAGAACAGCGAGCTAATTTTCTTCAAAGTCATATTAAATTCAGCAAGTCTGAGACAAAAGGTTTTCTCACTCTCAGTAGTATACACTTCTTCAATAGTGGTCTCACTTACACAAGTTCTACCTTATATTACATTATCAAAGAGGACAAAAACTCCTCCATCACCACATACATTTGCAATATAGTTAACGTTGGGTTTTGATCAAAGGGTGTTCTTTTGTACATGCCAGTTTACAACTGAACCTAGCATCCAAGCATTTATTTTTAAAAGCCTCAATGCAATTCACATAGTGTCCTACAGGACTAGGAGTGAGATCTCACACTAAACTACAACACGCTCAATTATAGTCTCTAAAAAGCTAAGAGAATCAGGGAGTGGGGTGGGGTGGGCTTGACATGTATGAACACCTCCCAGCCCCCATGATTTCTATAAGATAAATATGGATTTCATATACAGTGAAATCATGCAGGTTTAACATTCAAGTGCAGTCACACATATAAGATTATTATACGTCCAGTCCATTTGGGACCTGGGCAACTAACTTCCCCTGCTGTGTACTGCAACTAAGTAAAAGTTTAGAAGTCATTTTTAAAAACGAAGTGAGACTATGCAAAACATGACTCCAGGGCTGAAACAAGCTTTCCACCCGAGAGAGAGTTCTGTTGTTGAGCCACTAACTTCACTGGTACAGAAGAAAAGCAAGACAACAGAGTAGTGACTTAGAACCATCTGCAACTAACAAAAAAAAATGACAGAATTGGACTTTGCAACTGTAAAAATTGAATAATTAACCTTAAAACTAATCAAGAATTAAGTTAGCAAATCCACTGCAAATCTATCATGTTTGTGTTTGAGGTAACTGGTAAGCACAATCCGATAGTATTACTTATAGTACTCTGCAATGCAACATTACTTTAAACTTCATGCTCAATAGGTATTCCAAACAACCAGGTTATAACGAGCCATTACCATACGCAAGCTATTCACTTGCCAAATTTGGGATAGTGTGTTTGATACCTTTAAGTCTTTCCAAAGCCACCTCTTGTTAGTCTGTGAAAAAAAAAACTACACAAGGTAACTGTTAGACTTGGCTCTCTAAGTTTTCCTGTAGAGAGACTCTGCCTTATCTTTTGCTAATAAGGTAATATATGTGCATAAATTTTCTAGTCAGGTAGGCTCCTTTTATCACTGCATTAGGGGGTCAAGTTCCAGATTTTCTCCCTTATCACATTATAGGGGCTATTGTGCATGTACAGTAGAGCTGATTCACATATACAGCACATTTAATTATATTTTCAAAGACACAAGCACTATATCTGTCACTCCCTGCCCCAGCCTCGAAAAGACCAGGAGTGAACTGCCACTGACAAAACTGTATGACTTTTTTCAGCTGGAAAAACAACCTCTGAGACATGGCTGACAGAAGTAGACCAGGTCATCCATAGCCAACATACAAGCTGCACCTCTGAGCTAACTTTGCCAAGTTCTAAGTAGTTAATACATGCTGGTTACAGATCAAAACCTACTCTTGAAGTTATGGGGTGCTATCTCAAGTTTTTATCGGCAGACAATGAAGAAGAGAGACAGTACAGCCATCACTATACTGATGATGAATTTCAGGTCACAGTCTTCCGAGAAAACAAGATGCTATGTGCTCTAAGTGCCATGGCACGAAAATTAGAGGACGGGAAAAAGACATTTCCAGACAACTCTTTTGTTACTGACATTTTGGATGCTCCTACAATTGAAAAGAGAGAGCAATCGTAAGTTTTCAAAGAAATTTCCTTGCGGAACTTTTTCAAAAGAGAAAAAAAGTCTAAGTTCAAGAATAAAAAAAGAAAAAAAAAATAAGAAATTGAAAGATTGCCTATGGAAGTTTGCAGTAATCTAGAAATTATTTATGAAAAAGATAAGGCCATTTAAGTAAGTAAACTTTTCTGTAAAGTTAGTATAGGAACAGGCAAACGTTTTATGTATCTGATAGTCTAAATCTCTAACAATTCTAAATCCAAGGTCAACAGAAATAACTTTGCAATGAGAAAGACACTGATGCAAAATTCCACACTAGCATATTACCGTACAGGTGCAACCTTTTTCAAACAATGACTGGTTATCACTTCTTACAACGCTTGAACCATCAGTCTTGCTTTTAACTCTCTCTGGCATACTCAGGACACACTTATCACTGATCAGCTCTTCCAGATTGCTGCTACAATCAACTTTGCTTTAAAATCCAAGATCTTGACAGAAAGGGGGGGGAAACCCCCCAAAACAACAAAAATACCCAACACTACCAGGACAGAAAGATGGCTGAAACCAAGATGTCAGACTCCTTAAGATTTTTCAAGTAAATGTCTCAACGTATTATAACAACTTGTTTCTGAACTCCGTGTTCTGAACTTCGCATCTGGGCGCAACCCACGCTATCGTGTTTGCAATACAGTCATGTTCAACCATAATCACATAGTTCAGTCACCAAGTAGGAGGAGGAGCAAAGCACATGCTTAACATTGTTGTTATTGCTGAGTAAAGTGCAGACAGAACACGATGGCAGTTAAAAAAAAAAAAAAAAAAAACAACCCAAAAAACAAACGACTGTGCATGGCTGTTTATATCCTCCTAATAACGCTTGCCCATGAAGAAGCCTAACTGAGCTCGCTGTGGTGCTTACACCTGAAGTAGGGCTGTTCTAGAAAGAAAACGGCTGCGTGTGCTAACGGGGAGCACGGACTGAAACAGGGGGCGAGCCAGACACAAACCTAACCCCTAATCGCCGCGAACAACTAGCTCTGCCGAAAACAATGCGGGATTTACCACTGGTTAGCGTTATCACGACAAGGCAGTGATACCATACGAATACCAAGGGGAGGTTTTAAGCGCCGCTTCACTTCAGGGTCGGTACCTTCGGCCCCAGTCCCAGCCCGGGGCGCGGCGCGGCTCTGACAGGCGGCGGGCGGGGGCTCCGCTCCCGGGCAGGGCCCCGAACCCCCACCGCTCGACCCCCCGTCTCCTCCCTACACCAGCAGGGCAGCTAGGGACCAAAGCCACGGCAGAACAGAGCAGAGCAGAACAGGTCAGATCCTGTCCTGCCCCACCGCCGCGGTCACCACCCACCCCGTCCAGCCCCTTCACCTGGCTGCTCCCTGCGCCCTTTCGCATTAACCGGGACTCGGACCGCGTTGGCGCCTCCGCTCCGGCCACATCAGCTCCTTCCACAGAAGCCGACCCCAAGTGCTTCCTCCGCCCGGCTGTCCGTCCCGTCCCGTCCCGTCCCGTCCCGCCTGCGTCGCTGCTTTACTCCCTCCCTGTCCGCCTGTTTACTTCCCACCAGCGGAAACGACGCAAACCGGCCAAAATGGCGGCGGGCGGGCGGGCGGGCGGCGAGGCGAGGCGAGTCGGCGCGCGCGCCCCCTCCCCTCCGGCCCGGCCCTCCCCTCCCTCGCGCGCTCTCGCGCTGCAGAGCTCGGCGGGAGGCGGCGCGAAGGAGGTCGGCGGGGTGCGCGCGGCAGGGGCGGGGCTCCCTGCGGTAATGGCCGCCGCGCAGCCGTTAGAACGGGGGGTTGGGGCCCGGCCCGGTCCGGTCTTGCCGCAGGGCAACGGCTGCTGGAGGAAAGTCGGGCTCGTCCCGCTATCCTTTTCCCGTCTTCCCGGCTAGGCTAAGGCTCGGCACTGACCGCCTCCTGCTGCCGTGTGCACCTCCTCGCCGGGCCAGCATGGTGGGCAAGGCCATTGGCCTCGCCTGGCCCGGGCTGCCTGGAGGTGCTCCGCGGCCAGGAAAGGGAGGAGTGAAGTCTAGGAGAAAATACTAGGGATAATACTGGCAGAGGAGCAGGATCCTCATCACTGGTAGAGCCAATTATCCCAGTAATTTGAAAGCCCCATGTCAGGCTAGCCTTGGGAATAAATGTAATGAAGAAAGCAAACAATCAATGCTTTGTGGTCCAGCAGGCCCTGGAAATGAAATGCTTGGGATATTCTCAGGCAAAGAAGGCAAAGCTATGTGTGAGAATTCTCTTGGGTTGCAAATACCTTGTTAACAAAGCGTCCCCTGCAAATGTGGTGTGTCACATACAGCTTGTTCTTCAGTCGCTGTACCTGACTGAATTTATAAAAAGTTGTTGGGATTCTCAAGGGTTTATTTATTTATTTATTTATTTTTGCAAGCTCTAATAAATTACGGCTTGAATTGTAAATTTTGGGCTCATAGGTTACAATCCCGATTCCCATCATTAAGTTTATTGGAAACAGACAGATGTGATCCAGTGCTCTCCCCAATCTGGAAATGTCTTCAAACCAGGGTTAACAGTTCTTCAGTGATGTCTCAAATGGCACTATCCCAGAGTTCTTCGAGAAGCACTTTATATTAAAAAAAAACTTCAATAGCATTTTCTTGCATACCTAAAGTCTGTTAAAAATACAGCAGTTTATTTTTTAAGTTCTAAGTCTAGTTCCTTGAGATTACCAGTGGGAAAAAAAATATACTTGCATAGAAACAGCAATGTTTTTCAGTGAGAAATGTTCATTTTAATTTTGAATTTCTATGAGGGAATAATCTAATTTCTGGAATTCAGAATGTCTTGAGACATTTACTACAGCTCAGTCATTGTAGTTCTTTGTATTTATAAATCTACATCCAGCCTTCAGCTTTGGAGGAAATGCAACAAAAATCTGGAAATAAGAGGTGGGTTATCACCTCACGTTAAGCAGATGAATGTGCATGTAACTGTTTTGCTGTCTCCTACAGTTGACTTAGAAACGTTCGGTGTCTTCCGTTCTCACTGTTTAGGAATTCTCCTTTCAGCCCTATGTTCTGTTCATAATGGCTGGTTCTCTAAAGGTGGGAAGACAACAGCCCCCAGTTATAGTTCTGGAGTTGCAAGTCACATTTGCAAGGATATAACTTGCAAGCTGCTGGAGATGTGGGAAAGTGGACTCTGACTGCAAGAAGTTGACCCAGACCTGGGGAGAAGGATCTGTTACTTATCAATTAATGTGTAACTGACACTTCTTCTGACTCCCTCCCTTATTGTTTTCAGGCAACATCACTCTGATTCTGTGATATGACTGATCCATGCCATGTGAGGTCAGTAGAAATATCTCTTCAACAAGATTATCACTGTGATGAAATTCTGGTGTCTGCAGGAAAAAAAAAAAAAAAAAAAAAAAAAAAAGAAAATTTTGTGGCCCCA